>CM062220.1:20415645-20693521 GCA_031216235.1 Syzygium jambos
GTGGGAAGGACATAATTCTTGGTTTTGGTTTGCATTTACTGTCAAGGGTACCCTTCACATGCCCATTTTGCAGCAATCTGTATTGATCATATTCCTGGAGCTGTCTGACTGTCCGGAGGTGCCGGCTTCAACCGCGAGTCTGCACAGTCGCGGTGTCTATGCCATTCCCTAGTGAGTGTCCACTGTCTAAATTGTGGAACTCATGGAGACGCAGCTGACCAAAGAGGTCTTCACTTGTAGAGAGTTTCACTTTGTCTCACCGAGTACATTACCATATCCTAGCTTAAAACCATCGAGATCTCTCAGCGGGGACCACCGTGGGCAATTGACAAGGCTTCGCTCTCATCGATCCAGTTTCTATCTCACGGTAATGCCCGTAGAAATACAAGAGAAGATTCTTATGTTGATCAGGTTATGATTAGTGATTTGGTCAATCAAATGTTCCTGAAGGTTCTTTCGGGACACAACTATAAGGCTATAGATAAAATTATGCAGAAAATCACGTTTTTTACCTATCTCGGATGAGGTAGGGCATGATACATAAACATCATCCTTATCCCCGTGACGAAGGGCCACCATTCTTTGTCGACATGATCAATGGTGTGAACATTATTATTCACGAAGTAGTTTTCCGCCATCTCCATGACGTTTGTTGACTCAGGCGAAGGCCGTGAGCATGTGGCGGTGCATAGGCCGTTTGTTGCCCATACAGGCTCACAAGTCCTTGTACAAGATAAGCCGTCCTTGTACAGATAAGCCCCATGACGAGGATTGAAGTGCTTGTCCGCGTTTCCATTGAAGAAAGAAAGAGCTCCATCGACTGGAGAAGGCCACGAAGGAGTCTAAAGTCCCAGACAACTATTCAATTTGAATTATCAAAACATCAAACGTTTGATTAAGCATGTGTGTGTCCCGATAAGTATGGCCGTGATGTAGGGGCCGCCCCGGAATGACGCGTTGTTTTACTTTCTTCTCATCTCCGGAAATCATGGTGGGATGAGCGTTGATTGAAGAAGAAGGGAAGTAGGAAAGTTAAAGAAATCTATTTTGAGGAAATTAAGCATTTCCAAAGCCGACGCGACCGGAGACCAGATATTAATTGACGAGACAACGGCAGTTGACTTCCGCCACCGCACCACCACCACCACCACCACGAATGTCAACGAAATTCAGGTACGGTCACGTTTACCTGTCCTTTGGATCTTTCCATCGTTCCCGTGAGCGGAAATTTATGTGATTGGATAAGTCTTTTCATGCATTTTAATGGGTCACGGCAAGAGAAAGTAAGAAACAAATCAGACTTTTCATCGTGATACTATAATAATAATAGTCTTGATTTCTGGTACTACCAAACTCAAACGAATCAACGTTTTTGACCGTTTAATCGGAATTTAACTCGCGTCTTATCTTTAAGATGGACCTTTCTTGATCTACGAAATAGAAATTTCGTCGTTTAAACTTTTCAAAGGTCAAGAAACGAACGATGGATAGCAAGAAGAAAAGATAAGCCGGCAACTTGATCTAATTCAATTTCGACCCTGCCCTTCTTCTTCGTTTCTTCTTCTTCACGCTTCATCTTGACATTTTCAAGCATTCATCATACTCCCCACGCCTGCCCAAATCCCCCCTTCAAATGCGGGAAGCTAAAGATGACAGACTTTTGAGAGTAGTGGTCTTTCACGAAGGCTTCCTTAAAGATTCGGAGGACTTTGGAAAAAAGTGAGGTCAACTTTCAGGAATTTATAGCCACGGAGCAGAATACGGATTCATCTGCGGACATTGATTACGGCCAAATCTCTCTCTTGAATTAGTACCGACCACAAGGATAAAATCAATCAAAAGTGGCCGACATTGAAAATTTTTTTAATAGTATTTTCCAAAGATGAGCACTAGGTTTTCAGCACGAGGAATTGCTAATGTTGAACTTTGAGCCTATGCTGTGCATAGTGCGTGGTGGGTGCATGGCAAAATCAACTAGGAGTTCCAGTACCGTGTCAAGGGGACAATCTCAGACTCGCTAGTACAGGACAAGACCTCACTCAAGTTCCTTGTTCTTTTGGCGATTCGCTTCTCCAAAGTCGAGTTGAAAATTGGCTATGCACGAAAATATGAAGGGCGCAATTTTGATATGAGTTGAAATATGGTACGGATCCCGAGATCGAATTGCTCGCGTTAAGCATGATGTGATTGTTGAGATCTTCCTATTATTCGGAACTGTGGTACATATCATGGGGAAATTGAAAGGGTCTATCTTCAGTACATATGTGGTGTATGAATTGATGCGCGAGCAAATATTATTTTTGGTAATAACCCTAAGTAAATCTTACTATGGTTACTTGTATGGTGACGAAAACCTAAACTAAGAAAACTCAAAGTTGAAATGTCCAGTTTATAGTATCAAAATGGAAAGATCTTACTGCATTTGTGCAAGTTCTGTCGCTGCTCTAATACTTGAGCACATACACATACCTTTTTTTTATTGAATTTATTTGGCACAAAACATTGGAATCTTCCATTTTCGAAATGTAAAGCATTTTGAAGTGTTCTTGCATATCTGGTCGATTTTAAATCACAATACTTTTGAGTCCTCCAGTATTCGTTCTCTTTTATTTAGAAAATAAACTTTCACAAAAGTTTAAAGAAAAAATTAACGGAAATAATTAGATTAGATGTTAAATAAAGGCAACGTTAATCATTTAGCAATTTGCTTTTGGTCGAAAGAAAGCTTCCGTTCATCATAATAATATCCGAGAGGTACATACAAGCCTAGTAAATCCCAAACAATTGCGGAACAAAGAAAATACTAGAACGCAAATAACAAAGCACAAAACACAATCCACATCTAAAAGCACACTCTCATTCTTCAATTACAGATTTGCCACCGTAAATGTTAGGCAGCCAATCACCAGATTCAGTGATGAGCACACGCCGAGATCCCCCACTCCATTTGCAACGGCTTGCAATACGCGTCTAGGTTTGACATCCTTATCACCATCGCCGTGCAGAGACATCAACGTCAATAAGTTGAAAGAATACAGATCAAATACCTATAAGGAACTCTCATATCTAAATCTAAATTGAAAGAGTAAAACTTTCAGATCTAGACCTAAATCTAAATCGGGAGAGAAGAGCAGCCTAATCTTAGAGAGTTTGTGGAGCCACATCACGGACATCTTCCTCGACGGCTGTCGACTAGACGAATGGCCGAAATGGACTCCATGTTCATCCAAGATCAGCTGCAGAAATTTATTCTCACACACAATCTCTTAGAACAGAGCGTGAGAGAAATGAAAAGACAATCAAATCAAATAAAAAGAAAATCAAAGGCCAAGTAGGCTCTCAACTTCAGAAATTAAAGGTGAAAGCCTACAGGAGAGCTTCAAAAGATGGAAGAGCTTTTGCAAGATGAATGGGTTTGCCTTACGGAGATCAAGGGACACACTTTGAGAGTTACTTAATTATTTATTTAGTAATTAAGCATGACTAAATTGTGTGTGCAATGCATTAACCTTGGTGTCGGCACTTTGACATTGAAAGAAAAAGAAAATCAACATAATCTCTCACGTAAAAGTTGTAGGTAGAACAATGGAACAACACATCGCGCTAATTTTAGAAATGCATAGTTCTTTTTTTGGGAAATTTGTATGAAATAATTCGCTTTCAAATTCATATAAAGATTGATTCAACTATGATAAAATAGATTGGCACATGCATTTTTGTGTGGTGAAAGTTTAACGGTCGACGATGGTCCGTCTTTTAAAAAAAAAGAATTAGCATTTCAAAAATAATTTTATTTATTGTGCCGGAAATAATCGCGACTGATAAAAAAAAATTGTTAGGATGTGTGGTTGGATGGACCCTCTCATGTAGGAGATTTTTCCAAAAAGAAAAAGCACCGACTTCTATGATTGATGGGCCACCAAATGATGTCACATGTTATGCTTTGAATTGAATTGTTTGCCTCAAATTCCCTAAAAGAGAATCACAGATGGCACAAACAAAAGCACCAAAGATCAAGAACCCACCAAGAACCGTCCCACTACTGTCCACAAAATGTTAGTGATTCGAGTTTGTTAAATTTCAGGCGTGGGACCGAGAAATCATAACATTTTAATACTCGATTTATTTCGCGAAAAATAAATAATTTAAAAAATGATTTTTAAAAAATGATAGCTTGTACCGCTTGAAATGATTAATCAATGAATTTTTTTTTCATTATTGACAATACTTTATGTGCAAACATTCTCATGGATAATGAAAATATTTTCAATTTGTCCATTTTCATAAGCGACATAAATAATCATTTTTAGGAAAATATTTTTCAAATCCTTTGTTTTCCGCGAAATAAATGAAGCCTGAAGCTAAGATATGTACTGGCTAGAAGTGTAAACAAGACTTCTTAATGTTTTGTGTTGAGTCGACACAGCATAAGCTCAATACCTTCATTTGAGGGAGATCGCCAAGGAAGAGCACGAGTCTCAGCCCATCAATGTCTTTGGTTAGACTTACTTTTCCTAAAAAACTTAAGTCAACGAGTTATGAACCAATTAAGATATATTAACTACTTCACTTTACATCGCATCTTCGATGTTAGACTTCTTTCGCATAACACTCTCGCAAGTGAACATCAACAAATCTCCCCCTCTATGAGCTGTATGTGTTAGGTATACTTCCTCTTAATCCGGATATCCTTCTACACTAACATTCTCCTAACTCAAATTTCCATGAAGACAACATCTGCCTTGACTCGTCCTCAATTGCCTTGACTCTGCCAAGCTCAACAAGAACACGCTATTTGCCACCTCGATCAGGAAATCACATTTTAAATTCCTTTCCATGAGATATTTACTAGGCATTCATCACATGTTATGCTTGACCCATCCAAATAATCGGATTTGATACGACTTATTGGGTCAATGTAGCACAAACCCAATACCTTCGCTTGAGGGAACTAGCAGAAAGAGAATTCAAGTCCAAGCTTGTTAAGATATCTTGTTAGACCTATATTCACCAAAAAGTTTAAGTCAACGAGTTATGGACCAATTATGATATATTAATTGCTTCACTTGACACCACATCCATGATCTGAAACTTCTTTTGCATAACACATTCACACAGGCACCTCAACACTCAGATGTTGAAATGGGAAACTACTAAATACATGCCTCACATTTCACGCAATGACTACTTACGTACCCCTATTTTTGAAAATCACTTCGCACCTTCACATCAATTATCCTTATGTTTTTATTTACAAAAATGTCATTTAACTTAAAATGTCTGTGCCCAAACCCTAAATTCTCACACCGATCCAAAACATCAAAACCCACCAAAACCGAAACACCCAAACCCTAATTAAGCAAAATGGTAAAATCAGTTTGTAAGAAGAGATAATTTGATCTTTCTAATTTGGGGGCTTTGCTTAGAAGTATGTGAATGATATTTGTAAAAATTGAGGTATTCAGACGATAAAAAAGTGAGGTATGTGTTTGACACTTTCCCACTTAAAATCAACTAAATTCACGACGTGTTTTCGTTTGGCGGGCCAAGAAAAAGAGAACTCTTTAGCGTGGAGGTCAAGAAGGGAGACACGATGAGGTGTGGTTCTAACAGAGAAGTAACGAAAAGTGGGTGAATATCAGATTCAAGAATTGACTGGTTCTTGAACTTGCCCTCCATTGCTTTGGGCTTGGTCAGATCATATGCCATATGCAATCCGCGTACGACTTCGTGCTCTACACGAACAAGTAAACCCCTCCAAAAGCTAACAAACAGGAAGAAAGAAAGAAAGAAAAGAAGGAACGGGAAGTTTGAGGATAAAGAAAGAGTGTACACACATTCTTACCGTATGCGGTTGGGAGTTGGCCTCCAACAACTATTGTGACTTCCATGCTCAAGCAATTGGATTCGGTCTCTTTTCCTTTTCACCATTTTTCTTTTTTTGGGCAAGAACCATTTCTACGGTCTTTAGCTTGGGACATTTTCTTTGATATATATATCAAAGAAAGGATGTTAGCTTGTCAGCCTTATAATTGATGTATGACATGATATTCTTTGCCCCAATATAGGTTCAAGTTCGAACGTCTTTTGTTAGCACTTGAACTGCCACAGATTGCTACATAGTTTCCCAAAGATGGACGCTTCAAATAGGGGCTAGCATTAACCGGCCTAAGTCTTCCTCGGTCGCCTTCAGGGGATCTGAAAATCTAGAGAATTGCGAAGTCAAAAAGTTTGTCTTTTTAACCCAACGTCAAAAGCATAAACGGTCTCGAAACATCTGTGTGTCCCCTCATTGCGGGAAAGTTATCCAACCTACTCCTAGTACTCATTCAAATGAAGGGTCACCCTAAACTACTCGGCCATTGAACCACAGTTGATATGCTGCCTCATTGTAGGTAGAGAATCGATCACATAATTCCACTGAAGAGTACTCGAGCAAGGTAAAAATGGGACCTTCACCTATCGAACCTGTCAATATGAACACAATTAGCATAAACTTGAATTGATTCCTCAAATGGGTCAAAAAAATGAGAAGCAGTCATGTCTACTATGTCATCAAAACTAACAAAAACGTTAAACCAATTTTACGAGTATATATATTTAGGGCAACGAATTGGGTTCTCACGGCGGGATCGGCTATGACCATTTGAAAATACAATTAGATATCCGTCGTCTATCCAAGGTTAGCATTAAGCATTAGTCAACATACTTTTTTATTCACTCGAATTTGTTTATTGGATGCAAGTGTATAGCGCGGAAGAGAGATGACTCTCCAACCAGAAACAGTTGAACATACGCGTCAAACTTTGAAGACGCGACAGACCATTTTCTGGCTTCCACCTCCGGTCCGCCAACTGCTATCTGTGTGAGCCTACTGATTGAGCTTCTTCTTTAATTGCGCAGAATAGAGAGACCTCCCACTCACTCCCCTTTTCCAGCGTTTTAGTATCAGTCCCTTTTCAATCTGTTCACACTTGTCTTTCGCCTAACGTTAGTTTTCTCTCTGACCCTTTGCCCACAGAATGAGACAGTGATATACGAGAAAATCTTCCGTACATTAAATGTGTGAACGGCACGATTTGCACGTCCCATTGGTCGAGTCAAAAGGCTCGAACGCAAAAAAGTAGGACATACATTTCGGTGATGTACGTAAACATTTACGTATTCCCTCTCCTACGTTTGATTCCATAAGCATAGTTATGGGATTTTGGAGATTATCTGCTGAGTAATCGCAGTCATGAGGTAGGCAAGTATGTTAATAAGATAAGAGCAATGTGACAAACATTGAATGCAGGTGGACCCTCCTCCATGGATGTGAGGTTTGCTTGGAGGGTTGTTAGATGGCTTGAGGGTTTCCTTGTCTTCTATAAAACATTATTTTCCTTCTTTTGGACATAATCTTGTGGGCTTTGAGGGACTAAGGATGTGAAATAAAACCTAGAATATGAAAGTAGGAGGCCACCAAGTGTGGAACACGCGGGTGACAGATATAGCATTTCACATTCCAGCATTCAATCCGATCCCTTCATCCTCTCCCCACCACAAAATGTCCTGTGGCTTAACTCCGATGAGCCAATCTAGCCATATCGGTGCTGCTAAAGATTTTAATCAAGATGCAATGCGGTTTTCAGAAGGGACTAAGAAAGAAAGATGCTTCGTGAGTGGGATCTGATTGATTTTTCCCATACTGTGCTTTGTACTCGCTTAGGCAGTGTCCAACAAAACCTTTTCTTGGTTGAAGATTTACAATATATAAGCCGTGACTTCTAATTTTTTTTTTTGTGTATGGGGCTATATTCAGACACTATACATAGTAAACTCTCGCATGGTAGACGGAGTTAGTTATGCCCTTTTTTTGTCGGATCAAAGACAAGTCATCCAAGACACGGAATCCCATCTATTTTTTCAAATTTTCCCCACTCCGTAGTGTGTTAAACCCTAACTTTCGAGCAACATTGTAATCTATAGCTCAGAATCATGATTGGTTTTCAAAACCCTCTCAAGATGCATGTACGAGGAAGTTAGAGAAATAGAATCCATCGCTTGATAGTCTCACAATACGACGGTCTAAAATTTATACTAATGAGCTTAGACCACGGATACTCCATAAAATGAGATGTCAGACTTTTGTTGCACCTTCTAACAAGTGTTTTTTTGAGCTCTCCATTGATAGGATGAGCCCCCAACACAAATTTCGCATTGTTGAGTGACATATTCGCGGAGGAATCTCGTGGATGGTCCGGCAAAAGAGATCGCGAATGTTGAGGCACGGCAGATCAACGTAAAAGACTTATGCGCGAGGGCAAGTTTTGTTAACATGCACGCGAGTGTCACGGATCAATGCGCAAAATCGAGATCGTGCGGCGATTTAGGCTTTTGTTGGTTCGATGGATTGCCTAAGTCAAGCCTTTTTGTTCCAAGGATTGATGCTTGCTCACTAAATTACCCAATTCGTAGAGAGAGAATGTGTTTAGAGAGAGAAGCTTTAGGAGAGAACGTACACTTATCCCAATTCGTAGAGAGAGAGAATGTGTTTAGAGAGAGAAGCTTTAGGAGAAAACGTACACTTATTGCACAAATGTCGGATGAGACAAATGTGGAGAAGATCACCCCTATTTATACACGTGGAGATCTACTCTTCTCAACTATCATTTCCTCTATTTAAAATAAGACTACTACCTATCTCATTAATACAAGTGTGCATTTTCAAGAAATAGTTTTATTCCGTTCCCTATAACCGTCCCTTGGTACATCGAGCCTAGAAAATCTTGGAACCGTGACACGAGGGTGTCTGTGAAATGAAAGGCCGCATCGAAACTCGATGAAGTCGGATCGAACTTCTGCCGCGCTCCCATCACACCCGAATATCAAATTCATCAAACGAGCGATGACGCTACACCGCCTTCTCGATGCATCCGAAGTGGGGGGAGAGGGAGCGAGCGCGAGATTGGACACGAGCCATCCGCGTCAGCGCCACCACAAATCAATTTTTTATGGCTAGAAGCCCTTAGACCAAAAAAAAAAAAAACCAGAAGGCCCGAGCACGAGAGATTAGAAAAATAATTAGCCAGTTGATTAGCCAAAGGAAGCAATTGCAGGGGCAGTTTCTAACCAGCGTAGTGGAATACAAGACAGTGTGTAATTGGATGTGGGGGATCTTTGCGCCCTAGAAAAACCCTACTAATGACCACTCAACACCAGCATCCTCGCAAAGGGCAGTGGCAAGGAGAGAGCCAAATAGTCAGAGCAAACAAGGCCCACCCTCCTTTATACTTCCCCAGTTTCTCTCTCTCTCTCTCTTTCTTTCTTTTCGAATTTGTTCCATGTTTTCATTATTGCGATTTGATAAGACTTATTATATTCGTCATCGATTGGAGCCAAAATCCAAGATATCACACAAACCCTTTCCTTTCCGTGCATCCATATCCCTCTCTTCTTCCCCCACTCACGTTCTGGAATCTGGTGCCTGCCATCCCCTCCCTTTGTGTTCCCACGTGTCCACTCGATCCCCACCCCCCTCTGCATCTGCACTGCAGTCATAAGATTAGAGGAACTTGTCAAATCTACGAATCTGTCCCGCACGTGAGATTACACGTAAAACTAGGCTAACAAGAAGAGTTTGGAGTATTTTGTCATCTTTAATAAAATAAAAAAGTTCTAAATTTATTATAATTACATCAATTCAATCTTAAATTTTTGTATTTATGCCAATTCATTCCATTGATAGCATCGGCCGGACGGCCAACATCCACATTAGCATCGTCCGACAAAAATTAGTGGGATTGATTGAATTGACACAACCGTAAAATGTTTAAAATTGAATTGACACAATTACAATAGATTTATGATTCTTTTAGTAATTTTCTCCATCCTTAATGATGCCTTCTCCTTAAAAAGGGAAATGTGTAATGAGTGTTTGAAACTTAAATTCCTCATGACATGTGAATGAATCGCAAGAGATTTTGTTGAAAGAATAACCACGGAGCATCAAGATGTATAATTGATATACTTGAAATCGGAATATTTTTCTATTGAGTATGGTTAATAAGTACGTCATATATACTCATTAACAAGACTTTTACAATAACTTTTAGAACGATGAAAGCCCCTTTTTCAATTTATTTTAGAACATTTGAGGATCGGATTAAAAAACAATATATATATATATATATATATATATATATATATATAACTATTTATCGATAAAAAGGAGGAGGGCCCAAGTTGGTTCTTCTTAATTCCGTCATCTCTAGCAAAGGATTTCAGTAATTTAAAAGTTTTACCTTTTTGCCAATTTGGTTATTAGCGCAAATTAGTTCCACCATTCTTAATGGATTGATTGATTGATTGAGCGGCGTAGATCTATGTAATTTTTATATCCATATTCGGTAAATCACCAGAAAAAAATGGGATCACATGACAGGTCGTTGTCGATGTTGCCCCACTTGTTTAATGCTTTACTAGCAGAGCCTACCGTGCGATTGGACAACTTCCCCCGTTTCGAAGGTCGCTCGTATTAAACCATACGCACCAAAAAATCAGTCAGGGTGCCCGAAACCTTCAAGCAAGAACTGCAAAGATTCTTACAAAGGTCGCAAGAAGGGAGGGGATAAAACTGAATCTCTCTGCTTTTGACCGATGCCAAGCGATGCTGTTTCATCTTTCTGATCTTCTCTGCGTGCTGTCTGTGTGGAGAAGAAGACAAGGCAAAAACGAAAGGCCAGGAAATCTGATTCGGTACGCGGAAATTCGGGTTTAATTTAATCATCCCTTCCTTTTAATTAAGTACCCAAGATTTCAAACATCACATGCTTCTCCTTCTGCTCAAGCCATAGACCAAGTCCCCATCAATCTCTCTATCTTCCTCTCCCCTCTTGCGTATCGTATAGAGGTTGGACTATTGATGCGGGCGACGGAATGAGTCCCCCCGTAGATATAAAGGGAGATAAATTGCTGTTTTGGAGGCCTCGATCTTTGTTGGGTTCGTGCAAATCTTTCTGCTCTCTGCAATTCTCTCATTGCAGTTCGTAAAGGGCTCTGCTTTTTTGGTTTGGGTGCTTTCGCTGGATATTCGTGCGCCCCCATTTCTCTTTGGTCTCAGCTCTCGAGATTTTCTTTTCCGTGGCAAAGAAAGAGAAAAGAGAAATTCGGATTCCTCTTCGTTTGGGCCTTTGTCCTCATACGAGCGCCCTTAAATAACGAACCACCATTGTTTCCTGCAGAAAACCTGGGTTTCAGTTGAGACGGCGGGAGAATTTCCTCGTTCCTCTCGAGACTTTCTCTGAATTCCTGACCCTTTTTCGTCCTCCGTCTTTTGGTTTTTGATTTGACGTGAAGGTTCTGACGTCGAATCGTCACGACTGTAGAAACAGGGGGCCTGTTTCTGTTTTCTGTTTCTTCAGTGTTGATCAAGAGGAGGGCGCTTGAGTTTTCTTTAAGGTTAGTGAAATAGCAGAGACAGAGGGAGAGAGAGACAGAGAGAGAGAGAGAGAGAGAGAAGAACAATCACTTCCTTGTAACAGTTGCGTTTGGGTTTGGCAATTCCTTGGATCGTTGTTTTCGGTTTTTTTTCTTCCCCTTCGTTTTTCCATTTTCTTTTTTCGTCGTCGAATTGCCAACGAAGAAGAGAAAGAATCTTAGTTTCCTAAAAAATAGCTGTCGGGAAGAGTCGAAAAATAGTATTTGCTCATCAGACCCATCTTTTTGGTCCGATCATTCTGTGATTTTAAGAGGGAATTATTAGTATCCCGATAATCCCTCCCTCCCCTTCCCAAATCCCTCCTCTGTTTTTCCTCTGTTTCTCTCCATTTTCAGGGTTTGGAGAGAGAAGTTGATTTCAAGAAAAACCTCTCTCTCTCTCTCTCTCTCTCTCTCTCTCTCTCTCTCTCTCTCTTTCTGGAAATTATGGTCGTTGACAAGGACTCAATGCAATCAAATCTGGATTGCTTCCTCCGATGCACAACACCAGTCGCGCAATCCCAATCCCTGCCCAAAGTATGTTTCTCTGTTTGCTGCATTTTTTTAAATTTTTTATGTTCATCATTTTTATACCATCTGGTGATTGATGTGAAACTATTGGTTGCTTGTTAGACTGATATCAGGAACCTCAATCGTTTGTGGCACCCCTGGGAGAGGGAAAAGGTTGAGTATTTCACATTGGGTGATCTCTGGCGTTGTTACGATGAATGGAGTGCCTATGGGGCCGGTGTTCCGATCGTGATGAGCGGTGGAGAGACCTTAGTTCAGTACTATGTGCCCTATCTCTCGGCTATTCAGATCTTCACCAGCAGTTCCTACGTGAACAGGTTCAGGTGATTTCTAGCTCTTAGTTTTTATCCTTTTGTTGCAGCTCAAGTTGTGGCTTTTTTAAAGAACCGGAGAGATTTTAGAATTCTGCGGTAGCTTTCAGTTGATTTGGATTAATTGGTGCCCGCCATTTTCGGGGCGGGTGAGATCGATACAAAACTTTGGGTTGATTTAAAAAAACCCTTCAGTTTTTGTATTGATCAGCATAGCAGAGGAGTTTTGGCTCGATTAGCATCTGTTCCTTTTCCCAGATTGTGTAGAAGTAGCTCCTCAAGCATTTATGTGCTGCTTTAAAACTGCTTCGAGCGTCCATTTGAGATGTTCACCAATCGAAATCTTCTCGGTTGAATTAACGGGGATTGGTAACTTCAGGGAGGAGGCTGATTCTGGGGATTGTGAGACGAGGGACTCGTTCAGCGACTCCTGCAGCGAAGAGAGCGAGAGCGAGAAGCTATCAAGGATGGACGGATGTTCATCTGAAGACAGCGGGTTCGAGCAAGACACGCTATGGCATCTGAATGACAGATTGGGCTACCTCTATTTCCAGCACTTTGAAAGATCAGCTCCTTATGCGAGAGTCCCTTTGATGGATAAGGTGACGTCAATGCCTCATGCCTTTCTCAATCAGGCCTATAGTTTTAGCTTTTGGATGTCTGTATTTGAACCCAAATATATGTGATGACTACCCTAATTATTTGGATCATGCAAAGCTTGACATATTTGGATTTAGCAGCGTATGATGTGTTCTTCTATGTGGTTTCCAGATCAATGAACTCGCCAAAAAGTATCCTGGTTTGATGTCTTTGAGGAGTGTAGATCTTTCTCCTGCTAGCTGGATGTCAGTGGCTTGGTTAGACCCTCTCTCTCTCTCTCTCTCTCTCTCTCTCTCTCTCTCTCTCTCTCAAATACATGCCTCAAATACGAAGACAAAATAAAGTGTCAAAACAGGAAGAGGGTTTGATGCTTAATTTATTTCTTGAAGTCGGTGATGAAGTTTACCTCAGTCCTAGAACATAGTGCTGTTTCCATAAATTTAGCCTGAATCCAAGCTTTACGCAGACTCTATATGACCATAATTGGTGAATAAAGGGACATGAAAACGTGCTTATATCAAGAACTTTTGAATATGAATGAAACTTTGAATGTGATTATGCAGGTACCCAATATATCATATTCCCATGGGAAGGACCATAAAGGACTTGTCCACTTGCTTCCTCACATACCACACCCTTTCCTCTTCATTTCAAGGTACTCAAGTAATCCTCTTTTTTCTCCACTATTCTCTCATGTTCTCCTTACCTTTTACTCTTTTGGCTGTTCATATTCTTTTGAATGTTTACCAAATGTACTCCATGCATGTCTATGTCAATTACAAGATATGGACCTTGAGGACGACGCCGAGTGTGCTCAGAGGAAGCGAAAGGAAGGGGAAGGCATCAGCCTCCCTCCATTTGGGCTGGCCACTTACAAGATGCAGGGTAATGTGTGGGTCTCGGGCAAGAGTGGCCGGGACCAGGAGAGGCTGATGTCGCTGTTGAGCGTGGCAGATTCGTGGCTAAAGCAGCTCCGGGTCCAGCACCATGACTTCAACTACTTCATGGGGATTCGACGTGGCTAAAGCACCAACTTTCGCGAAAAAAGTACTCCGGAGAGATGTAGAAATGACCATGTAAAAGAGGCGGAGATAAAAACAGAAGACCCTTTTTGAGGATCAAACGTGTTAGGTTAACCGCGATCTTACGATGAGGTCGTGTTCGAGGAGGCTACTTTAGCTGCCCAAACCTATGTGAGACATGAACGTGATGTTTGTTGAGTTCGAGGGTTGTGTCTGGTTTTTCGTTTCTAACCACTGCGTAGTGTCTAAGTAGTTTGTAGGCTTAATTCCTGTGATGCAGAGGGGGTTTGGATCTGAGAAATAGGAAAAAAAAGTAGGAGAATAGAAGGGTACTTCGATCTCTGGCTTTGTGAATTGTGTAGCTCTTACGCACTGTTGTGATGGAACTGACTCTGACTCTGACTCTCCTAGGGTCATGAGCGTAGATAGTTTGTTGCTTTGTGGCATTCATATTGTAAAGAGGAAAAAAAGGGGGAAAACAATGAAAATCGGACTATAGTCTTGCAAATTATCAGACTCCTTCGTAACTATTTGGGATAATTACATCGGAAATCCTAAAACTTGTCACGAAAGTACAATCGAGTTCTCAAACTTTCAAAAAAACGTCATCAATGGAAGGACTTAATTAGATTAATTTGGCAAGTTTTAGGATTTGATTGCACTTTTGTAAGGTTTTAGGACTCAATTGCACTTTCGTGATAAGTTTTAGGACTTGATTGCATTTTTTGAAAGTATTAAGCCTCGATTGTACTTTCGTGATAAGTTTTAAGATTAAATTACACTTTTTGAAAATTTTAGAACATAATCATACTTTCTGTACAAATTTTAAGACTTTCCATGCACTTATTCCTAACTTTCTCCATTTTCGCAAATCATCGGACTTCGAGCAATTGTCCTTCTCCTCTCGCAACTAAATAAAGAAAGATTTTTCAATTTCCAAATATATTGATTTTTTCTCGCCATAAACTCTTCAGGTCAATATGTCTAATTAATGTTCGAAGTGCAACCATCCAATTCTCTTTTTGGGTGATCCAATGCACCCTGTAGTGGAATCGCTGGCGAAAGGACAAGGATGGTCCATGACTTTGGATCTGTACAAAGATGGAATGTGACCTTGGGGTCAACTTTTCCAGTGAATTTCGAGGTGGTCATTCTCGAAGAGGGAGATGTTGTCACAAAAGGATAGGGATTGGAGACTTGTGCTTAGTTCCTAGGCGTCTTGCAAATTGCGCTCAGGAGTCATCTCCTAGATATGGAGATGCCACACATGTCAAAGGTCGGCAAATCTGGTCCACTGACATAGATAGATATAGGGTTAATAGTGCTGGGTTCGGTCGGCCGTGTTACTTGCCAGACAAAGTCATTATAAAGATAGAACATGACCCGTTTCCCAAATTGTCACCAGGCCAATTCGAGTCTAGGTGAATAGCGTCAAAGTAACACGGAAATGGAATGGAAAGGAAGGAAGTGGGCTGGTTTGGCCAGCATCGAATAGCGACCGATGGCCACCGCCACAACAACGAGGCTTGACTACCATTATGGCAGTGGTTGCGACGGCATGACAACAATGATGTTCCTCTCTTTTTCTCTAGACTCATCATTTGTTTACTTTGATCGATCTGTATAAACTTTATTCCGCCTTCAATTATTAGATCAGTATCTGGATTTATCTTGGGCAAATTCAATCCGGAGTTTCTCCGAACAAACTATAAATAAGATGGACTTTTATTCCATGCTAAAAAGGAGATTAGAACAAAAGCAGAATAAGTTCAAAGTCGATTAGGGAGGTTTTTGAAAAGCAAGATATTGAGATTCCATCCCATTACATTAGGTTTGCCATTTCGCAATCATGACAAGGTTTAGTGCCCCAATAGGCAGTCTGGTCGATGTAGATAAGCACTTGATTAATTATACATAAATTGTACTAATGGCCAAGGGAAGAGTAGCACTACAAAAAAACTGCATTTTAGCGACGACAATTAGCGACGAACAACCGCAAATTTTCGTCGCTATAATTTTTTAGCGACGACTTTTGCGACGAACCAAATTTCGTTGCGAAAAACCATGTCGCTAAATTAGCGACGAAACATATGGCAATTCGTCGCTAATTAGCGACAAACTGACTCGTCACTAACACATCTGTCGCAAAACTCAGATATCGCAACTTAGCGACTAGACACACCATTAGTCGCCATTTAGCGACGAACTACACCTGGCGTCGCTAATATTTTAGCGACTACAAGAGTATGATCGTCGCAAATTTTTGCGACGATATTTTTCTTGTAGTCGCAAAAATGTCCAGAATGCATGGAACTCAGTCTCGCATATTTAGCGACAACAATGTCTACTGCCGTCACCAATTAGCGATAACTCTATCCCCCGTCGCTAATGACGTCCCGAATGCATATTATAGCTCTCGGCCACTTTTAGCGACGACACTGTCATCTACCGTCACTAACGATGTCCCGCATTTATATAGATAGATCACGGCCACTTTTGGCGACGGGTATGTTTTCTTCCGTCGCTAAAAGTGTCCCCGAATGTAAATTTAATAGGTCTCGGCCACTTTTGGCGAAGACAATGTGTTCTTCCGTTACTAATTTGCGACGATTAGATTGTCCGTCGCTAACGTTGTCCCGAATGCAAAATGGGTATCACTCGGCCACTTTTAGCGACAAGGTAGTCGCCGATTCGTCGCCATTTAGCGACAAACGCAACTGTTCGTCGCTAAATCGTCCAGAATAGCGACGATAGTATATCGTAGCGTCGCTAAAGCTGTTTGAACGATTAATATGTATTTTTTGTTTTTTGTTCAGTTCTACCTGATAAGTCATAACATTCAACGCAAAACGAAATATAGAAGCAAAAAGTAAATATCTAAGAAAAGTACCCATATCAAAAAAATTAAAATGTATATATTGCAATTATGTTCAGCAAATGTATCTAAACAATTATCATTCGCACATATCAAAAATGTTCAGCAAATGTATCTACTCTTCATGGTCTTCATCGGGTGGGGGTGCCGGTGGAAGTCCAGTCTGCTCGGCTGCTTCATCCTCATCGTCTTGCTGCGAATGCTGACCATGCTGTTGTCTCATTAGCATACTCAATTGTTGTTGCATGATGCGCATTGCCTCATCTCTGGCATCTATGGCATCTAGTCTCTCCTCCATCTTCTTCATTTTTTCGTCTTTCTCTGCAAGTAGATTCTCGAGGTTTTCCACTTTTTTTTCCAGCTCACTCTCTCTTGCGCTGCGCCTTGAACTCGTTCCAGCAGAAGATGTGCCTACCGACTTCATGCTGTCCCGGGCTAACGACCCCAACCCGTACACCTTCCCTTTCTTCACTGCTGCAGATGCCTGCCACCACAGCTTCTCCTGCTCGGCCTGCGACATTTCAATCGCGGGCGACGTCCCTTCTGTACCCTCGCCGCTGCCACTACCCCCGACACCCGCCGTAGATGCAAGCATTTCATCAAATTTTTCCTACGTACACACTTTAAAAGTTACTAAGCATGCATTACAATCAACTAATCTGCTATAAAATCATCAAGTTCGAACATACCTTAACGGCCTTTGCCGTGCCACTGACGAATGATTTGTCCTTTCTCATGAAGGTCCGCTCATATGTTTGTGAGAAGCTGGGCGGCGTTCCCAACACCTTCGCCTAACATACACAACGGACTTCCAATTAGTCATACAATCTATTAACGGAATAAATTGACAATCTGACAATATACTTACCATCTTCCTTTTGTGCTCCGCAACTGTGATGGAGCCGCCGGCATACGTCCCAATCCCAGATTCTCTGGAACTGGAAGTTCGATTAATTTTATTCCTCTCGCTGGCGCGCTTATGCTCCTCACTAGCCCACTTTCTATGGATTTCCCTCCATGACTGATCGTCCATCCAAGCCGGCTGCCTCTGAGTGGTTTTCGCCTTGTTCATCACATTTCGCATGTGATCGCCGACCTTCTTGTTTAAAATTCTTCTAACCTCGCTATCCATAGATCTGTCCCAATAGTACTTGCGCTGCAAAAAAAAGAAAACGCTAACTCAATTTATCAATACATTTTAGAAATGTCACTAACAAACCGATCTTACACTTACCTCAAACTCTCGCCACCATACTCTCCTATGTTCCTCCGGCGCTTGCGTAATGCATGTATATGGCTCACGCCAAAAATTGTTGATCATACGATACCAGTCCCGCAGGACTACCGTCGCTCTGTAGAAGCTGCATTTGTTAAACATAAAAAATACATAAAACATCTCAAATTCCAAAGAAAATCTAGCCTATACAGTTAATAACAAAAAATTATGCACTTTCATCAAATTGTACATACGAGTCTCCTAACGGTTCTATCCGCCTCCTCCCTTCATCATCGATGACCCAATTATCATCCGCATCTTCGGCGCTTGGCGGTGTCGACGCTTGGCCTACCGATGATCGTGCCGTGATCAAAGGCTCACCCTCGGATTGAGTCTCCTCCGTTCCTTCGTCTTCCAACTGTTGAGGCTGCGGTTCTGTGGGGGGCGTTTCGACCCAAGTGGGCGTAGGCACGAAGGTCCGTCGAGGGGGACTAGCCTCGTCGACCGGCCTGATCACGAGTGGCATTGAACGCCCTCCTCTGGCCCGTCCACGTGTATAGACCGTCTGTTGATCAGCAGCCTTACCCTTACCCTTGTTGTTATTTTTCTGATTTGGACGCTGGTGCACATTGGAAAAACAAACTAGTTAGAACAATTTATTTACCAACTAGAAATGATTTATAACCCAATTAAAAACTTACCATTTTTCTTGCAGTGTGTAAATATTGTTCTTCTTCCTGCATAAGGAAAACAACATTACAAAATAAACCATTTTGTTTTAATGTACTTCACAATAAGCAAATAGCTGATGAAGACCGTCTTAATTGAATCGACTCAACTACAGATTTTACGTCAGAGGGTAGCAGTTCATCAAATTCACACGGCCATATCAAGCTGAGAATTACCAAGTCCAACAACAGATATCTAAAATAAACAGGCCTGATTCTTCAATTGCCTGTCCACCTACAACAATCCTATACTCCGAGCTATAATAAACATGCCTTATTATGTGGTGTCTAAGCTTAACCTTGATAATTGAAGCACATATGTTTAAACAGCATGCATTGACTATAGAGCTATAAATTCTAACTCTGATAGCTGCAGAAAGTAATAGAACTTCTTAGGATTGCATTAAAAAACAGCAGCTTCTACAACAATACAAACCGAAACACTAGCTCTATCTGAAGAACTAGATTGGGATAGGAGTAGGAAAATTGGGGACATTTAGGATCAAAATCCACGGCAACAGCAGCTAAGAGGCGTAGTTATGATAACAACATCTTGCACATTCTTTCCTTCCTCTGTGTTCTGGTTCCTCAAGCAGTTTAACGTTCAGACCAACAAAATCCACGGCAACACCAGATGCATATTAAAGAGAACAACTATTTCTCAGCAGACTTGCTTACTCATCGAAAAGCATAAGCCATCACAGACTACAAAAACAGAACCGCAGAATGATAGGATAGTTCTCAGCAGACTCAATGTTGTATCAAATAATAGGAAAGTCCAGACCAACGAAAACAAAACCGTGCCGGTGAAATTTCTCACCAATCAAAAACCAATCGTTCAGCAAATATAGTTCGCCAGCATCGAAAGCATCAAAGGAGTAATGTGTGCCCCTCTATCGAGAACTTACAGCATCAAACGAAATCATTCGGGCCGAGAACTTACAGCGGTCGTCGGTGGCGGGCGGAGGAGCGGGCGGCGGGGAGCGGGCAGCCGAGCGGGTGGACGAGCGGCGGGGAGCGGGCAGCCGAGCGGGTGGACGAGCGGCGGGGAGCGGGCGGACGAGCGGCGGCGAGAGGCCAGACGAGCGGCGGCGGGCGATCGAGCGGCGTCGGAGGTCACAGGGAGAGCGAGAGTAGAGTAGAGATAGAGAGAGACAGACTGGGCAAAATCGATTTCGAACTTAGATTATCGTGATTCAGCGACGGCATAGCCACGAATCGTCGCTAATTGGCTACCAATTAAAAACCTCCGTCGCTAATTGCGACGGTATAGCGACCAAGTAGTCGCTAAAACGCCTGAATCAAATCCATAACTCGGCCACATTTGGCGACCAATCAGCGACAGCATCGTCGCTACAATTTCAACTTTTATGATTACTCATGGCCACTTTTAGCGACGACATGCGCTCCTCGTCACCAATTAGCGACGAAGATATGTGATCCGTCGCTAATGATGTCCCCGAATGCAAATTGTATAGCTCTCGGTCACTTTTGGCGACGACCGAGCACTTCTCCGTCACTAATTAGCGACAAGAACAGGGTCCGTCGCTAATGTCGGACCGAATACCAAATATAAAGCTCTCGGCCACTTTTGGCGACGACAAGGGTATGGCCGTCGCCAATTAGCGACTATTGTTTATGCTTTGTCGCTAACGATGTACCCATTGCAAATTGTATAGCTCTCGGCCACTTTTGGCGACGACCAAGCGCGGCTCCGTCACTAATTAGCGACAAGAACATGGTCCGTCGCTAACGTCGGACCGAATACCAAATATAAAGCTCTCGGCCACTTTTGGCGACGACAAGGGTATGACCGTCGCTAATTAGTGACTATTGTTTATGCTTTGTCGCTAACGATGTACCCCATTGCAAATTTTAGAGCTCTCCGCCTTTTTTGGCGACGACATTGTGCGTCGCCGTCACTAATTAGTGACTTTTTTAGCGACAAAATTGTCGCTAATTTTTACAGAATACACCTAATTATCTTATTATATATTTATATGAAAATACACCTGATTCATAAATAATATTATCATATATACCGTATATACTGAATATTAATTATAACACAATAAACCATAAAATACGTTATACATGTCATAAAGAAGAATAGTAAAAGTTTCAAAATCCAAAGTCGTTGTCATTGTCATCTTCGTCGTTGTCATGATCATCGTCGTCTTCTGCATCTTCACTATGATCATAAAACTCGTCTTCGTCTTCGGTGTCCTCGTTTTCCTCATCAGTGTCCTCGTCATCATCAGTGATAAATTCATCTTCTTCAACACTATGATGCAAGTTCGATTGACGAACTTCACTTGCATCAACATCGATCAATGCTCCATGTGGGTCTTGTAAAGATGGAATATTATATTCATAAGGTTCAGCTGTGTGGAACGACCTCTTGCTGATATGCTGTATCTTTCCAGTGTTGTTCGATCTTTTTTCGCGCTTTGATATTACATGCTGCCCACCACTCAACTTTGTCCTGTTTCAAGCTCGGATATGATGCGTAATAGACTTGAATTGCTTGTTGTGCCAGTACAAATGGTTCGTATTTCATATATTTTCTCTTGTGATTAACTTCAACCAAATTAAACTTCGGATGCACCCTCATTCCTTTGATAGGGTCGAACCACGTGCATTTAAATAACGTAACGGCCAATGGTGGACCAGGGTACTCTACCTGTATGATAGCATCCAACAAGCCGTAAAAGGCCTCCATCAAACTGCTCCCAGATTGAACACAGACGCCACTATTCATCGTGGCCTTTCCCTTGCCATATTCTTGCGTGTGAAAATTATAACCGTTGATAAAATATGCTGGCCAAGTTCTTGCTATTGCTTTTGGACCCAATGACAGATGATATAACAACCCTTCATTCTCGATCATGCCATGATTATTGTGAACCTAATGACACATATGAATAAGTTATTCATATATGTACGTATACATAGAGTATGCAGTAATATCAAAATTTGATGAAAACTACAAGTTAACACTTCACGTCGAACTTACATAATTTTTAAACCATGCTGCAAAATGGTCATTGCACAAACGATCAAGCTCATCAGGCGATACTCCTGACATGGATGCCCGAAACATTCTGTTCGATTTGAGACAAGAAAGAATAATTTATTAGCGAATGGTTAGACACAATATATGTGTATATACATTCACATTGTGAGGTCTAATATGAAATGCTTACTGAAAGTATGGCTCCACTTCTGGACAATTCAATAAAATGTATGTGTGGGCTGCATGCATTTCTTCCCCCGTTATATAACGTAACTTACATACGCCGCTTGGTCGACCAAGATAATTGAAAATGGAGAATGAGTTACAATCCGAATCAAGCGGTCCCTCGTCGTTTCGTCCTGGTCTCTGCCTCTTGCATTGCACGTGCGACTCAAAGTAGTATGATGCAAATGTAGTCACTTCTTCAACAATGTATGCATTACAAATTGAAGCCTCCACACATGCCTTATTGTTAATTTTTTTCTTCAAATGATACAAAAACCTATATGGAAAACGACATTTTAGTTCAACATCGTTGATAGGTAGTTTCATATCTATACAAAATGAAAAACATTGTTACCTCTCAAATGGGTACATCCATCGAAATTGGACGGGACCTGCAAGTTTTGCTTCGTATGGCAAATGAACTAGTAGATGCTCCATTGAATCAAAGAACGATGGGGGGAATATCCGCTCCAAGTTACACATGATGATCGGAATATCTTTCTCCAGCTTCTCCATGTGTGATGTACGTAACATTGTCGAGCAAATATCATGAAAGAAAGTCGTCAATTCAGTAAGAGCGCCCCACACGAAGTTTGGCAGAAATTCCTTCAACGCTATTGGAAGTCGTCGCTCCATAAAGACGTGACAGTCATGACTTTTCATAGCTGACAACTTACATGCATTCAAATCAACACATCTCCCGATGTTTGAAGCATACCCATAAGGAAATCGGACAGATTTCAACCATGTTAAGACTGCACGTCGTTGCTCCTTGGTCAATGTGTACACTGCTTTTGGCTTTGGACCAATACTGCTTGTCTCCATATTTAAGGTCGGCCGATCACAAATGTCTCGCATGTCTTTTCTTGCATTTAGGTTGTCCTTTGTTTTGCCAGGGACGTCCATCACCGTGTTGATGACATTCTCAAAAACATTCTTCTTTATGTGCATGACGTCAAGGTTATGATGAACAAAGTGGGTCTTCCAATATGGTAAATGCCAAAATATACTGCGCTTTGTCCATTTATGCGTAGAACCATACGAATGAGGTATGCATTGCGGGGCTTCAACAACGGTCGGGAAGGTTTGGACTCGTTCCCAAAGTTCATAACAGGTCAACCTCATTGGGAGGTGTCCTTTCAATCCTTTTTTTGACGAACTCTTTCTTATTCCTTCTAAATGGATGATTCATCGGTAAGAATTGTCTGTGGCAATCAAAGTAACATGCCTTCTTACCATGTTTTAATCGGAACGACTTTGATTTCTCCATACAAATCGGACATCCTAACAGGCCGGCTGTGCTCCACCCAGACAACATTCCATAAGCTGGGAAGTCATTTATCGTCCAAAGAAGCGCAGCCCTCAATAGAAATGTTTTATCGGTGCAAACATCATAGGTTGGAACACCAACATTCCATAGTTGTTGCAACTCTTCAATCAATGGTTGCATGTAAACGTCTATCATCTTCTTCGGGTTATGCGGACCGGGCACGATCAATGTCAGAAACATATAAGGTGTCTTCATGCACATGCCAGGAGGGAGATTGTACGGCGTTAATATGACTGGCCAGCATGAATAGTTTTTTCCGGTTTTACCAAAGGGGGCAAACCCATCACTACATAGACCTAGCCTGATGTTGCGTCGCTCCATAGCGAAATCTGGGTATGTTCTATCGAAATGTTTCCAGGCGTATGCATCGGAAGGATGACACATCATATCCTCTTCAGTTTCATGGTTTGCGTGCCAACTCATGTGTTCAGCAGTAGCTCGAGACGCAAACAACCTTTGCAATCTAGGAATTAACGGCAGATGAAACAATTGCTTCACTGGTCTACGTGTATGGTTACCACCATGCCTCCTTTGAACCTTGTATCTAGGCTCACCGCAAAATTTGCAAGATTTAGCAGATTGATATTCTTTCCAATACAACATACACCCTGCGATGCAGACGTCAATCCGCTCAACCGGAAGACCCAGGTCATGCACTAACTTCTTCATATCGTAAAAGGAACTCGGCATGTTGTTATCACGGGGTAATGCTTCACGCATTATTTCCACAAAAGAATTGAAGCAGTTCTCTGACACGTTATGCTCGGCTTTAATACTTAGCATTCTTGCCGTGACTGATAGCGTTGAGTAGTTGTCACAACCTCCCCATAAAGGTTCATCCGCTGAACTCAACACGTCACGAAATTTATGGTACACACTTTCATCAAATGTTGTGTCACCAGAATTGTCAAACTGTGATGTATGACTGGAGCTTCCATGCTCATGGGTGCTTGTTTGGTTCGTTTCCCATCCAAAATTATGAGCAGCTGCATCAAGCACCATTCTCTGATATGGATTTAATTCATCTCTAGCACTACTACATTCTTCCCGTACACAAGGCAATTGGTGAGTATTGCGATATTCCTCGGGAGACATAAATGGTTCACCATGGCAAGTCCAATTGTAGTAATTCGGAGTGAAACCGTTTCTATAAAGATGCTCTTGAACGATATCATATTCTTGGAATTTACTGTTTTTGCATTTTTTGCACGGACACCTTAACTTACTTCCGTTCATGTATTCAACTTGTGAACTAGCAAACGCCATGAATTTTTCCAACCCAGCACGAAACTCATCGGTTAATCCTCCACGCCTAGGTAAGTTCTTATTATACATCCAAGACCTATCTCCTTCCATGATGCCTACGATGAAAACCCGACTCAACAAATGTCAAGATTCATTACGGTATTTTAACAAACATATGGGGGGTGTCACATGTATCCGAGTCGTTTAACCCCATATTAGGCTTGAAATCAATCTCGTGTAAACAACAACGTATAACGGCAACACAACAACGCGTAATAGACAGAAATATCACTCAAATTGAAAGAAGAAATAACTTACCTTGAAATTAAACAAGTTGGGACAATGGTGTATTTTTTGCGGTTTCTTCAATCGCGAATTTCTCACTCCCTTTAGCTTTTCCGATTTCTTCGCTAAAGCATACGCATCTCCACCTCCAGGTAACTTGTACTTACTCCAAGTAGGCGTCGGGCTCTCGTTCAGACAGAGAGGAAGAAGAGATCGAGTGCTGCGAAATGAATGAATCGTCTGTTTTGTTGCTGATATAAGCTATATTTAGCGACGAAATATATTTATTTCGTCGCTAAATAGCGACTAATAATTAAATCGTCGCTAAAGATAGTCGCTATTCAGCGACTAAACACAAGTCGTAGGTAAATATAGTAGCTATTTAGTGACGGTACTAATATCGTCGCTAATTTGAGACGAGATTGCGACAACTTAGTCGCTAAACTGTCCAGAGATCAAGAAACGTAAAATGTAACATTAGATCACATTAGCGACGAAGTAATTACGATGCGTCGCTAAACTGTGTTTTTGCGACTACCTAGTATTTTCGTAGCTACTTAGCTATGATAAAAATGCCGTCGCTGAATGTAGTCGCTATTTAGCGACAGAAAAGCGTGATCGTCACAAATTGGCGACGACATCTTTATCTCGTGGGTATTTAGCGACGAATTAGCGACTAATTGTCTGTTGCCGTCGCTATTTTCGGTAATTGGCGACGAAATTAACTTGGTCGCTAATTTCGTCGCCACTTAGCGACTATTTGCCTTTTGTTGTCGCTAATTAGCGACGATACTGTTGTCGTCGCAAATATGTTGTAGCTAAATTACAGTTTTTTTGTAGTGTAGCTTTCCCCAATGAACTAGCGAAGTTGATTGCATCAGTGGCATTAATCAAAATCAGGGCAGACTAAACTATCTTAAACTCATCTGATTAAGCATGTACTCTCGGATAGACTCACTAAATTATTTATATGCCCCTCATGTTTGTGCTTAATGATTTCATATCAAGTCCGAGGACGCATGTGTTTGGACTGTCTGAACTAGGGTTGGAATAGCCGGTTTTCGAATGGTTGGATCAGAGAAAGGAAAAATTGGAAACTGAATTTGGAACCAAATCGAATATTTTACTTGAACACCAAATCGAATTGATCTGCGCGCAACTCAATGAGACATATACGTTTGACACAATTTGATGTTCAGAAAGGTTCGATCTAAACTGTTGAACTGGACTAAATCCAATTGAATTTGTCGGTTTGACTTGATTTTGAGTGGGAAAATCTATACTCTTTTTTTTGTCACTTAGTTTTTTTTATCTTATTTTTGGGCATAGTTGTTCATCAAAATTAATGTAGACTTAAGACTTGCGACACGGGTGGGAGAGAAAAAGGTTGACAATCGAACATTCACGAGACGAGTCTACGACGTTTGGACAGTGAGGTATCCGACATCAGCATCCATCTTCCCTCGTGCGTTCATATTTGTGGATGGCTTCATAGATCGATTATATAAATATGATCATAGTAATAGCATGATAATAGCAGGGATAATTGTCTAAAAAGTCATAAATATATTGTAAGGCGGCTAATTCAATCTCAAACTTTTCAATTGTTCTAATTCTATTCTAAACCTTCTGACGATTTGTCAATTTAGTCTCAAATCTTTTGACTATTTGCCAATTCGGTACTAAATTTATTGTTTGGATAATTGACCAGAAATAACACTACAAAAAAACTGATTTTTTCCGACAAAATTTCCAACGAAAAATTTGGAAAAATTCGTTGGAAAATGAATTTCCAACGAATTTTCCAACGAAAAAAAATTCGTTGGTAATAGGTCGTTGGAAATTTTTCCAACGAAAAATTTCAATTTTCGTTGGAAATTTGCAACGAATTTTGTTTCGTTGGAAAATTCGTTGGAAAACTCGTGGCTAAATTAGTTGGAAAAATTAGAAAAAAAAATTTTTGGTCGAAAAATCGTGGAAATTTTTTTTCCAACGAAATTTTTTTTGTTGGAAAAATTACAATTTTTTTTTGGTCGAAAAATCGTGGAAAATTTTTTTCCAACGAAAAATTTTTCGTTGGAAAACTTACAAAATTTTTTTTGTTCGAAATTTCGTGGAAATTTTTTTCCAACAAAATTTTTTTTTTCGAATTTTTTTTTGAATTTTTTTTTTCGAATTTTCTTTTGAATTTTTTTTTCGAATTTTCTTTTGAAATTTTTTTTTCGAATTTTTTTGAATTTTTTTTTTCGAATTTTCTTTTGAATTTTTTTTTTTTCGAAATTTTATTTCGGAAAATTGCCCTCGCCGTCGGCGAGGGCCAGCCTCGTCGCCGGCGAGGGCCAGCATCGTCGCTGGCGAGCGCCGAGCTCGCCCAGATCTGGGCGAGCTCGAGCTCGCCGGCCATGGCGAGCTCGGCCTTCGCCATGGCCGGCGAGGGCCAGCCTCGTCGCCGGCGATGGCCGAGCTCACCCAGATCTGGGCGAGCTCGTCCCTCGCGGGCGACGAGCTCGAGCTCGCCCAGATCTGGGCGAGCTCGACCCTCGCCGGCGACGAGGCTTGATGGCGTCGGAGGCGTCGGGGGCGTCGGAGGCGTCGGGGGCGTCGGGGGCGGCCCTGCATGGCCGCGGCGGCGCCTTTGGGGAGGGAGCCGACGTCGCGGAGGGAGCCGCCTAGGGTTTTCCCGGCTCCCGATTCTCGCTCCCCATCCCTCCTCGGCTGCTGCTCCGCGGCAATGCCGCCGTCCTCCTCCTCCTCAGCCGGCGGCAGCGGCGGCTCCTCCCTCCGGCGAGGCCTCGATCAGATCTCGGCGCTCCCGGTGCCGTGCTGCTCGGCGGTGCCCCTTCTCTGATTCGGAGCTCACGGCGGCGCCTTTGGCGAGGGAGCCGGAGCCGGAGCCGGAGGAGGAGGGGGGCAGCGGGGGAGGAGGCGGAGGGGGAGACAGAGGGAGAAGAGGAGGAGGGGGGCAGCGGGGGAGGAGATGAAGGCGACGCAGAGAGAGAGAGAGAGAGAGAGAGAGAGAGAGAGAGAGAGAGAGAGAGTGAATGAATGTGAAAATTTAGGGGAGCGCGAAAATTTTGAACATGAAAATAGTAGGGTTTTCGTTGGAAAATTCGTTGGAAATTTCCAACGAATTTTCCAACGAAAACGGTACACACTAAAATAATTGCGGGAAATTGAAATTCGTGGGAAAATTCGTTGGAAATTTCCAACGAATTTTTTTCGTTGGAAATTTCCAACAAATTTTCCAACGAAAATTGTACACACTGAAAAAAATCCCGAAAAATTGAAATTCGTTGGAAATTTCGTTGGAAATTTCCAACGAATTTTCCAACGAATATAAAAAATGCCGAAAAAATCAATTTTTTTAAGTCGTTGGAAAATTCGTTGGAAATTTCCAACGAATTTTCCAACGAAAATTGTACACTATGAAAAAAATCCCGGAAAATTGAAATTCGTTGGAAATTTCGTTGGAAATTTCCAACGAATTTTCCAACGAATATAAAAAATGCCGAAAAAATCAATTTTTTTTAAGTCGTTGGAAAATTCGTTGGAAATTTCCAACGAAAAAAAATTCGTTGGAAATTTCCAACGAATTTTCCAACGAAAATTGTACACTATGAAAAAAATCCCGGAAAATTGAAATTCGTTGGAAATTTCCAACAAATTTTCCAACGAATATAAAAAATGCAGAGTAAAATCAATTTTTTGTAAATCGTTGGAAAATTCGTTGGAAATTTCCAACAAATTTTTTTTCGTTGGAAATTTCCAACAAATTTTCCAACGAAAATTGTATACTATGAAAAAATTCCCGGAAAATTGAAATTCGTTGGAAATTTCGTTGGAAATTTCCAACGAATTTTGCGACGAATATAAAAAATACCGACCAAGATCGATTTTTTTTTAATTCGTCGCAAAATTCGTTGGAAATTTCCAACGAATTTTGCGACGAAAAATTTTTCGTTGGAAATTTCCAACGATTTTTGCGACGAAAAATTTTTCGTTGGAAAATTTGTCGTAAATTTGCAACGAAAATTTTTCGTTGGAAAATTTTCGTGGCAAAAATCCTTTTTTTTTGTAGTGTAATACATTGACAAATCGTCAAAAGTTTTAGAACGAAATTGGTACAATTGAAAAGTTTAGAATTAAATTGGCATAAATGAAAGGTTTATGACTGAATTGGCAGCCATACAATAAACTTAAGACTTTTTAGATTATTTCCCGATAATAGCACACTATCAAGGACAAGAGCATGTTGCCGAAAACTTCAGTACGATATAGTACCAGTTCGTTCGGACTTTGATTATGTCTACGGTTCGACGATGGCCGGACCCTATACCATCTTAAATCCCGACCTAGACCTACTGATAGGTGGAATCTCTAAGTCTCTCAATCCTCAACCTAAACCAATTGAAAATTCAAAGCGCGACCATTTCGTCAATTTTTCATGACGAAAATTTATCGGGCAATTGGGCATTCCATAAATGCACATGGAAAGTTGGAAGCACGAAAGCTAGACATTAACGTAAATGGCATTGACTTTGATGTCCTCTTTTGGGAGTGCAAATCATTCATGTAATCCACTTCCAAGAAGTCCCAACGGTGGAAACCCTCGATCCCTTCCTCATCTTATCCAAAACATGAAACATCAATGTCATAATGATGTCATCTCAAAAGTGCAACTCCCACTGCTACATAATTAATAATAGGATTAATATTATAAAAAATCACAAATTAATATATCTGTGATAATTTTATTCCAGATTAATTTTTTGACCACTAAAAATTTCAAACTAGTATACTTATTTGCAGTTTATTTCCGTTAAATTTTACTGTCGAATTACTTTGTTAAATGATATGCAATAATTAACTGATGTACCGATTTTATGTTTTACCCTCTATTTGTCATAAGTGTACCAGCTTGTAATTTTTTGTGGTATTAATTCAATTTAACGGAAACTAACGGAAGGTAAATTTATCACAAATGTACCAGTTTGAGATTTTTAGTGGTAAATTTGTCATAAGTATACCAATTTGGGGTTTTTTGTGCTAAAAAAATAGTTTCGAGTAAAATTGTCAAAGGTATATCAGTTTGGAGTTTTTCGTGGTATTATTCCTAAATAATATTCATCCAAAGACTATAGTCTATTTGAATTGGTGATAGTGCGTATGCATTTGCATGGTGTTAGAAAATGTCTTTGATGGGTTTTTTTCTTTGCCTAGTGGAGGAAGAAAGTAAGCTTTTCCTAATCACGAACATGGGAGACGGGCAATAGTCGCGCGATCCCGTCCAAATGGATAAGATATCTATCGCCAGCACGGCCGTGATAGAGATCCCGCCTTTCACGAAATCAGACCCGGCCACTGAGCGGAGGGCGTGATGAGCTCGCCCGAGGGGTTGGCCTGGACAGACGGTTCTTTCTTCGACCCGAGCCATCCATCTTGGCCCACCCAACCCAATTGATTTAATAGGAGATAACTTTTGCATTTTCGTGATCGTGGACGGGCAAAACCGAACGATCTGTAACGAGTGTGGAACTCTTGCAAGTGAACTGAAATGAAAGAGTACGTTGGCGGTCCTTTTTCATCCGCTCTTTTCAACGGCAAAGTCGGATAAGTTGGGACATTATTTCTGCGGCCACACATGGGCGTGGATCCTAAAGTCAATGGGCAGGGGACACCGATGGTTTGGCACATTACACTTTGCATTGTACTCTTCCTTCTCTTAGGGTGAGATGACCAAATGATGTCATGCCATGCCTCACTCTTGAATTATAATACGATGTTCATCTATACTTTCTTTACACACTCGTTTGGTTGCTCAAGGGAAAAATTATCCAAAAAGTCATAAACCCGATGCACTTTTATCGATTCAGTCCAAAACATTTTAATTGTGCCAATTGAGTCCTCAACCTTTTCACTTTCTGCTAATTGATTCCATCCGATCAATTTTGGCTAGAAATCGCGGACATGAGTGTTGGCTATCTTACGTGGTGCCGTCTGCATTGACGTGAACAATTCTAGATAATATTTTAACAATTTTTTGATTTTTATTTTATTGTTTCTTTTCTTTATTTTTCCTTCCCTTTTTCCTCTAGCCAACAAGGTCGCCCGTAGCGACGGCGAGGTCAACCCTCGCCAGGTTCCAAAACCATTATTTAATTCAGTTTGGTTTAGTATTTCTTCAAAGCGTTGAATTCCGATTTGGTTCGATTTTCCATCCAAATCGGACCGAAGTGAACCGTGCCTCTAGCTACTGTTATTTACAGCTAAACTCTCTACAAAATGTAGACCTGTGCATCATGATGGGACCAAATCAAACTCGCATCTGTGTAAAAAGTTTGGGTTCAATCAAAACTGGGCTTGGAGGATGGGCTTTGTTAAGGAAGCCCAAGTAGGCCCCGCCCCCCCCAATAAGACGAAAGCAAATGAATGTTTTTGTTTCGCAACCAAATCTACGATTTGCAAAATATTCTCATAAGAATAATCGCTTGTATAACTTACAAAAATGAGTCATTTTCATTGAGCATAGATTCTTGTCCATAATAAAAATATTTTCCGTTTACTTATTTTCCTAAACGATGCAAACGGAGGGTCATGTTTTCCTCTGTCTTTTGCTAGAGAAAGTCTTTTGATCGGTGAGTTTTAGACATACCCATCGTCCGCATTTATGTTTCGTGCATTTGAGTGATGTTCATAATTTAGAATCCAACCCAAGCGGGCGAGCCAAGTGGCCACTTTCGATGTTGGTTCACCGCCCGAGCCACACCCAGTTTGTACGCAATGGTGAAATTATATTAATTTTACAATGGAACCATCACACTGGTAAACAATGCCAGAACCGGAAGTAGAACAATTTCGAAGGGAAGGTACGTGCATGTAATAGCGAAATCTAATCATTAAACCGAGGAAAACGAAAATGATTTTACGGGGGGAATGCCTCGATAATGGAAGGTAGGGCTTGGATTTTGATCCGGTTTTAAGCATATCTAGCTGTATTAATCTTTTAAAATCTTAAGCTATCGGAGTACATTATCATGGTCAAGCACTCGTGGGTCACGTCGCAACCATACGAAAACGTCATTCGCGTGCTTTCTTGGAGGCATATTCATGGTCAACCCATAGTTAGAGAGAGCAGAATATTGATTTGCAAAAAGTAATTACATAAAGTAATGGAATAGACCTTAGATGAATATGCAAGCAACGTGAACATATATTTCTTATTTGTTTATTTTTCTTTGCCACGGTTGCTTCTTATCATTATATTCCCAACTATATATATATATATATATATATATATATATATATATATATATGCTTATAATCATAACTGGTAATCTCTTATTCAAAGGGATAATTGTCCAAAAAACTCTTAAACTTATTGTATGACAGCCAATTCAGTCATAAACTTTTCAATTTTGCCAATTTAATCTTAAAGATATGCGATGTGTAAGTGTATCGAGATAATTATAAAATTTATGTATCATTTAAATTAATAGTTTGCCATTTTTTTAGAGTAATGACGCCGCAGTTACCTAAATTTTTTCTTGGAGTTGCAATTTGGGTACCTAAGCCTTTTCTTAATCAATTACGCACGCATATGAATTTTGGCAGTTTGAAATATTTAATCCAATGAAAACAATTGAGGTAGGTGCTAAAGATTCGATCATCCCTAAATATTTTTAAGCGTGAGTTTTTGAAATGTTCTGTTTCTGCCAACCAAGGATATAGTCCTATGATTGGTCGTTTGGACAACTGATGGCATCATTCTTGTGGTGGTCATCCTTGATAGGCGATCGTCACGATGGTGGTTGTCTTGTTCTTGCTTACGGACGTCCTCAATGAATGGGGGTCGCCGACAACATGCAACCACCGTGACGGCGATTGTTTGTGCAGTTTGAGATTGAGAAAATTATCAAAGAAGTCACAAATCTATTATATTTTTGCTAATTCAATTTTAAACCTTTCAATTTTACCAGTCGAGTCCTAAATCTTTTTACATTTTGTCAATTGAGTTATAAATATTTTCACACTTTATCAATTGAGTCCATCCGATTAATTTTTATCGGAAATCGCTAATGTTGATGCTAGCTATCTTACGTGATACGGCCGGCACTGACGTGAATAATTTTTTTATAATATTTTATTTTTTTTGAATTTTTTATTATATTTTTTCTTCTCTTTGGCCTTTTTCTTCTTTTTTTTTACATCCCTAGCTGGTGAGGGCCAACGAATCTTGCCTGGTCTAGGCGAGGGGGCGTCGGGCCCTCTCCCAGATCTAGGCGAGGGCTGGCACCCTTGCCCGTTGGTCAGCAAGGACCGCAATGCCCTCGCCTGGTTTGGGTGAGAGAGTCACGGCCGTTGCCTATTGGTTGGTGAGGGTCGCGATGCCCTTGCTGGCCATAGGCGAGGGTATCGGCTCTTGTTTATGGCCAGCGAGAGTTGCGACGCTCTCTCCCAGACCAAGCGAGGGTCGCTAGCCCTTGCTTGTGGCTGGTGATAGTCGATCGGTGACCTTGATGACTGGATATGTAAAAAAAATAAAAAAATGAGAAAGAAAAGAAAAAAAACTAAACTAAGATCAATAATTTGCAAAATATTTTCATAAGATTAATCGCTCGTATAACTTACAAAAATAAGTCATTTTCATTGAGCATAGATTCTCATCCACAATGAAAACATTATCCGTTAACGAATTTTCCAATGCAGACAATTTTTTTAAGAAAAACAATTTTCAAATCATTGATTTTTAGTGAAGTAAACACCCCATCAAGCAAAGAAATTCCCTCTCAAAAAACTTTCGAAGGGTCATGTTTTCCTCTATCTTTTATCGGAGAAAAGTTTTTGATCTATGAGTTATAGACATGCAGATCGTCCATATTTAGGGAAACTTACCAAAAAAGTCATAATATTATACCAATTTAATACAAAACCTTTTTTTTTGTTAATCGAATCTTGTGCTAATTGAGTCCATACAGAAAATTTTGGCCAGTTATCACTAACGTGGACGTCAGCCGTCCTAAGTAGTGCAGTTGATGCTAACGTGGATATTTTTTTTTAATAATATTTTAATATTTTTTCGAATTTTTTTTATTTCCTTCTTCCCTTGGTTGGTTGCCGAAGTCCGGCGATTGGCAAGAGAAAGAAAGAAAAGAAAGAAAAGGAAAAAGAAAAAAATCTTAAAATATTATTTAAAATTATCCATGTTAGCATCAGCTACGCTGCGTAGGATGACTGGCATTCATGTTAGCACCGATTGGGCAACGTAAGATCGCCAGCGTCCATGTTAGAGCCGGCCGGCCAAAATTGATTGGATGTATTGAATTGATACAAATACAAAAAGTTTATGACTCAATTGGCAAAAAAAAGTTTATAATTGAATTGATATAATTGCAATAGGTTTATGACTTTTTTGATAATTTTTCTCTATATTTATATTTAGTGCATTTGAGGGATGCTCATAGTTTATGATCCAACCCAAGTGGGCAAGCCAAGTGGCCGCTTTTGATGTCGGTGCACCACCCGATCCACACTCAATTTCACGCAAATGGTGAAATTTTATTAATTTTACAATAGAACCACGACACTGTTAAACAATGCAAGAACTGGAATTACAACAATTTCGAAGGGAAGGTACGTGCACGTAATAGCGAAATCGAATTAGTAAACCGACAAAAAAGAAAACGATTTTACTGGGGGAATGCCTCGATAATGGAAGGTAGGGCTTGGATCTTGATGATGCTGTAGCGAGGGAAGCCGCCCTGTTGCAGCAGCTCCTTCCACTCGGCCTCCGTCCTCTCCTTCCCTCCCGATTGGTGAGCCATCATGAGCAGGTCGAACGTCACGCCGACGTCCTCGAAAAGGCTGTCGCCGTTCTGGCCAAGGAGGACTAGGTCGACAATTATGAGCTTCCCCAGTTTCTGATCCGATGATGCTATGGCTTTCCTGCAGTTCCTCAGTATCTTCACGCAGTCCTCATCTCCCCAATCGTGTAGGATCCACTGGGTTTAAGTGTATAGTCATGAAAGTTATATACATATTATATCTATTTATATACTCGATGTTGCTTGCTGAATACATGTTTAGAACGCAAACTGTCTTTGTCAAAACCGGTTCCAACAATGATGGAGAGAATTATAGGTGGGTATTCGTATAAGTCAATTATATTGTTCTACCGAACAAGAGTGCTCACATCATGTTACCCAGTTTTAAGCATATTTAGTGCTATGAATCTTTTAAAATCTTAAGCTATCAGAAGGCATGTCTTAAGATCTCCTGACTATTCATCGAAACGAAGGTTGTTATACTTTGATATCTTAACATGTGAATCACGAGTTTTTTTTTAGGCATATTCATGGTCAAACCATACTTAGAGAGGGAAAAAGATTGATTTACAAAATGTAATCCATATAATAATGTAATAGACCTTAGATAAATATGTAAGCAACAGGAACATATACATATAATTTAGAGAAATGAGATGCTGATGGTGCTGTCATTCTGGTGGTTGGTCGCGACGGTCCTTCTCATGCATCTAATCTTTCAAGGGAAATCGGTTGAATCACTTAAGGGGTTTTATCTCCTATTTATTTATTTATTTGTTTAGTTTTCTTTGCCATGGTTGCTTCTAATCACTTTATTCCCAATTATATATATGGTTAATATCACGAAAAATTCTAAACTGGTACACATGCGATAAGTTTACTCCAAACTAATTTTTTGACTATCAAAAATCCCAAATTGGTACAATTGTGATGAATTTACCCTCCATTAAATTGGATTAATATAACGGAAAATTATAAATTGGTAAATATGTAACTGATACATTTGTAATTGCCACATGTCATCTAACTAGTAATTTGACAGTCAAATTTAATGGAAATTGACGGAGGGTAAATTTATTACAGGTGTACCAATTTTGGATTTTTTGTGGTCAAAAAATTAGTGTGGGGTAAATTTGTCACATGTGTACCAGCTTGGAGTTTTTTTTGTAGTATTAACCTATATATATGCATGCTTATAGTCATTATTGGCAATCTCTTGTTCAAACATAAGTAATGTACACGTGAATAGAAATAGCTATAGAGTTGATTTATATTGTAGATAGATAGTGTATGATGATTTTAGAGTAATGACACCACGTACTTGAATTTTTTTTTCTCAAAGTGCAATGCCATACCCGAACTTTTTCTTATTCAATTACGCATGCATATCAATTTTGAAAATTCGATATATATAGTCGAACAAAAACAATTGAGTTATCAAATTCCGAAAGAGAATGTATCAAGGTCATCGTGGTTCGACCAACCTAACTTTCTTTAAGCATCGGTTTTAAAAATATTTTGTTTCTGCCTATTAGGGATATAGTTTTAAAAGTGCGATCGATCGCTTGGACATCAAATTAGACTACTATGGTGGTGGTCGTCCTTAATAGGCAACAAATGTGACTGCCGCTATCAAGCTAACCACCTCGACAGCGGTAGCTCGCTATGGTTTTATTTTTATTCTTTGCCTTTGTTAAGTAATTTATTGATTTATTCTTTTTATTTATGTAACCATATCCGATTTGATAAAGATATCAATTCCCTAAGCTTGTTATGCTAACTTATTTTTCATATTCTAATAATTGTTTTATGATCAAATGCAGTCTCAAACGCTTTTCTTTTTTCAACTTTTTTCCGAATAAGAAAGTTGCACATGCAGCTTTACCTTGAGAAACACAGCGTCAGCCTTGGGAATGGCCTCAAACATGTTCCCTCCGACGTGCTCCACCCCGTCGTGCGCCGGGGCCGTGGCCACAACGTGCGGCAAATCGAAGTTGATCCCCTGGACGTGAGGATATGCCCTGACGATCTCCGCGACCACACCCCCGGTCCCGCCTCCCACGTCCACCATGGACTTGACGCCCCGGAACCCATCCCCGTACGCCTCCAGGACCGCCTTCGTTATGATCTTGGCCGTGCACGCCATCGCGTCGTTGAACATCTTGTTGAACTCGGGGTTGTCCCCCGCGAACTCCCAAAGCTCCACCCCGTGCGCCTTCTGGAATGGGATCCCGCCTTCCCTCACGCACTGGCCGAGGTAGTGCCACGGTGCGAGCTGGAGCGGGTGGTTCTTCATGATGACCATCGGGACGAGGTTCAGCTCAGAGTCTTGGATCAGCCATCGAGACAAGTTGGTGAGACCGTAGAGAGGGTCCCCACCGTCGGACGGGCGATGAACGGAGAAGATGTTGCGGCGGACGAGGAGGCGCATGATGCGGTAGAGGTAGGGGAGGTCGGAGGATGGGGAGCCGTCTATCGACTGCGCTATTTGGGCCAAGGTGACCGGGCGGCCACCGTGGGAGTGGATGATGTCAGCTATGCGGAGCTCGACGGCGCATTTGAGCGCCATAGAGTCCACAAAGCCGAGCACGCACCGCCATATCTCGGCTTGGCCTCTGAGCATGGCATTTGCATCGCCTTCCTTCACTCCTTCCATGGTCTCTCTCTCTGTCTCTCTCTCTCTGGATTTTGCCTCTTAGGGGAGCGGTCGGAGATGGGATGGAGACGAGCATTGTTGCGAGGTACCTGCTTATAGAGAAAGTCAAGGGGAGTTTCCACGTATCGTCTTATTTCAGGTGACGTCATTGGATGTCTTCGTGGCGTACGACAGATAGGAAATTCGTCAGACGATATAGAAAAAACGTAATGAAAGGATGAGGAGCAAGGAATTAGTTATGTAAATTGCACGGTGGATGGCTAATCTGCAGTCACTAAACGAAGAAATTATCAAGGTTAATCAACATGTAGCATGTAGGTTATTTGTTGATAGAACGATTGCCTTTCGGATTCTTAGGTAAGGTGGTCAATGACGAAGAACGTTTATTAGGAAGATAGACAGAGGATGAATTTGTCCTCGGAAATAAGGAAAATTATCAAAAGAGTCCTAAATCTATTGAAATTGAGTCAATTCAATCCTAAATCTTCTTTCTTGTCAATTAATCCTAAATCTTTTGCATTCTTTCTAATTCAGTCCATTCGTTCAATTTTGATCAGAATGGATGCCAGATATCTTATGTGGCGCGGTTGGTGCTGATGTGAATAATTTGTAATAATATTTTAATATTTTTCAATATATAATCGTCCTTTATTTTCTTTTACTTCTCTTTCATTTTTTTTTACTCCCTTCTTCCTCTAGCCTCTCGTCCATAGTTGGTGAGGCTTGACCTTGCCCAACAACGGCGAGGGTCTCGTTCAGCCATGGCAAATCTCGCCCTCACCATGGTGAGCGAGGTCACCCTCGCTAGTGGTCGATGAGCCAGAGGAAGAAGGGAAGGAAAAAAAAAACAGAAAGAGATAGAAAAGAAAAAAAGGAAAAAGAAAAGAATAAAAAATCAAAGAATATAATTAAAAATTATCCACGTCAGCGCCGGCCATGTCACGTAGGACGGCCGGTGTCCACGTTAGCTATTTCAGGCCAAAATTGATTCGGTGGACTGAAGTGGCACAAATACAAAATGTTCATAATTCGATTGGCCAAAAGAAAAAAAGATTTAGGATTCGATTGGCACGATTGTAATAAATTTAGGATTTTTTCTGATAATTTTCCTGCTGGAAATTGGAGGCAACAATGCAGGAGCCGCTATGACTAATAGAGATTTAAAATAGTTACTGAAGATTTGAACAACTATTCGTCCGAATAGGGAGAAAGCAAAGTGCGCTCGTGTACATGTATCTTGCTCACGTTCGTGCCCGAGGATTGAGGAGGCGATCTTACCTAATTATATATGAAAAGTCAAAACCAACTTAACAAAGAACTAATCGAAAGACGAAAGAAACTCTCAAGTGATAATAAAACCCCAACGTGTCGTCATTGCTTATGCGGAAAGTGTTTTCAATTGCGGTGATGGTAGACACATGGTAAATTAATTTATTTTGTTTGTTTGGTCGAACAGGTGGTTGCGTGAAACTGGAGGTTCTTGGAGAAGACATTAGCCATTTGCCAAATATTTTTTTGTTGGAATATTTAAATAATGCACCACGCCTTAATATAACAATCTAAAATTTTGATATTAGTAGAGATTTGTGTTAAAAGGGAGAAAAATAATATTCTGTACATTGCCAAACGAAGAGTACAAGAGCCTATTAACGAGCTTTACGGGATAACTGTCTAAGGTAATAAGATATTACAACATTTAGTTATGATCAATCAGGATCAATTAAGGATAACAATTTCCTGCACTACAAAAAAACAAGGTTTTAGCCACGAATTTTGCCATGAAAAATTTGGCAAAATTCATGGAGTATTTGAAAAGTTCTAATATATGTACATAGATTGGCTCGAAATTGATCCTTGCCCATATGATCAATCGTGTCACTTTCGACCGAGTTTGATTTTCGCCCATTAGACAATTGAATCTCGAGCCACCTTTGGTAATCATCCTTCGGCGAAGTCCGCTTGGGTTATGCATAAATATATAGGGTTAAACAATAATTAACCAAAGGGTGGAAAATGATGGTTAATAATTTTTTTGTTGTTTCCTTGTTAAGGAAAGCGAAAGGCAAACCAAGGGGGGGTTAGCTTTGAAGCCTTGGATGCCAAAGCTCCAAGTGAGAGTGACAACAAAATTATGCAGGGCCAACAAAAAGATTGGCTCAATTCCTTGATTAACTTACCAAAAAATAAAATTAATTTTTCTAATTTCCATCTCAAGCTGTACTAATCAACATTATCAAGGCCCAATAATATAACAACAAAGAAATGGTCGAAGGAAAAAAAATTAGTACATTGAAAGTCCTAAAACTCGTCATGAAAGTACAATCGAGTCCTAAAACTTTTGAAAAATACAATTAAGTTTTAAAACTTATCACGAAAGTGCAATTCATTTGTTTTTTAAAGCAATCAATTCAGCTAACATTAATATGCTATAAGAGTGTCTACGTTTTTTGTATACATGATGACTGTTGAAGTCCATTTTCAGCGTCAATCCCTCTATTGGAAACAAAATGCTATGAAGGGCAAAGCACTTCCGCGCCCGACCCATGATTTCTCACGACGAGCAACAACCCGCCTTCTTGACGGCCGAGACATCGTGCCTGTTCCCAACATTGACCGTCTGTCCCTTTGGCAGGGCTGCAGGGTCGTCGCCAATGTGAAGAGCCTTCCTGCTGACCACGCGGTAGATCTGAGTCAACACTTCGGTGAAGGCGTTCTCGACATTGAGCGCCTCCAAGGCAGATGTCGATCTCCATGAAGAAAGTGTGCTCTTGCTCGGCAAATGCTTTGGCGTCGTTGTTGAAAATCCAAAATCCCGAAAAATACCTTGGGACTTCATTTTCGTGGTAAAATTCGTAGCTAATTAGCCACAAATTTTATCACGAAAATCCAAAACCCTGAAAAATACCTTGGAATTGGATTTTCGTGGCCAAATTCGTGGCACCCCGAAAAATACCTTGGGATTTCATTTTTGTGGTAAAATTCATTGCTAATTAGCCACGAATTTTACCACAAAAATCCAAAACCCTGAAAAATACCTTAAGACTGGATTTTCGTGGCCAACCCCGAAAAATACCTTGGGGTTTTGGATTTTCGTGGCTAAAATCCAAAATCCTGAAAAATACCTTGGGACTGGATTTTCGTAGCCAAATTCGTGGCTAATTTTACCACGAAAATGAAGTCCCAAGGTATTTTTTGGAGTGTTGGATTTTCGTGGCCACGAAAATCCAACACTCCAAAAAATACCTTGGGACTTCATTTTCGCGGTAAAATTTGTGGCTAATTTGGATTGAGACGTGCATGCCGGCTTCATTGTAATCAATGAATATCGTTGTCATATTGAAAGATTAATTAGACGCTTTCAAGAAAATAATGAATAGGAAGAGTTCAAAAAATGTTTAAATCTTCAATAATTGCTAATTTGCAACATTGAAGCTCATTAAACCATTGGTTTTTGGTTCAACAGACTCACGGTGTTGAACGAGACAAGCACGAATCTTTAGTTGGAAACAAAATGAATGGAGCATGTGATAGAGGTGTTGCTTACCTGTAGGATGATCAATAGATTAAAAATTGGTGGTTGTCAGCTTGTTGATCAAATACAAGTAAAAGATGCTTCCAGTGCTCCTCTCACATTAACCTACTCCCACTATCCTTTTCAAACTTTTTTATTTTACTTTTTTATGCATTTTTCATTATTTTCTATAAATTGTCTAAAACTATATTTTTTTTGTACTTGACAATATAGTATATTACAAACAAAATATCGTATAACAGGGAGACTTTGTTGAGTGTTTGTTTTGGATCTCTTTTATGAGTTGTCCCTTTGACTTTGTTGAGTGTCTGTCCCCTCCCACGTCTTTTTCTCCATTTTTTTAATTCCTTCGTTGAGTTTTTGTTCCTTTATCTCACGTTCCCCTCCCGCGTCCTTGCACGATCATTTTGATTCCTTTTTCACTGTAACTACACTTGTTGCCTCTGTTCGAAGATATGCGATATCTTCGATATTATTTAGATTATGATTGATACGCAAAGATCAATGGATTGGATTTGATTTATAAAATATATTGTTTCCATTATTCTTTTTCACATTGTATTATAAGTATGTATATTGAGTATCGAACAATATAGAAAAATACACATTGAACTTCTCCCAAACCCTTCTCTTCCTATCTTTGATCTTGCTTTCTTTTATGGTATCAGAGCTACTTCGCTCCTAATTTAACTTTCGTAAACACTTAACAATTGCCTGCCGTTTTTTTGGACTTGAAAAACAAGGTACCCTTCCGGCGAAGGAATCAAATTTTTTAAAACAAGAACGAAGAAATGTTATACACATACCTCACCATGGATTAGCAGCCACAAAGGAGATCAACCTCTGACCAGACTTCCACGGAGGATACCACCCCAACTTCTGACCAGACTTCCACAGAGGAGATCAACCCAAAAACCTCACGTACTCAGGAGTCAACACTGGATCCACAGATTGTGTTTTCCACAGCACAGATCCAACCCATCTTCTGGCAACCCTTTCAGGCTCAGACAAATATGGGGCGGCCCATACCGAGCTCGCCCATCGTGGGCCATCCAATCGGGGGCCAGCCTTTCCAATGGATACCGAATCCATGGTACCTTGGGCCGAACCCAAATGCATCATTGCCTGGGGCGAGCCAAGAAAATGCCTAGCCTAACAGCGGCCCACCAGCCGCAAGTGGAGTGGGCCCAACTGAAGGATCTGGAACGATCAATGCGGGGATATTAAGCGGGTCAGGGAATTCGGGTTTGGGTCCAAATCCCTACCCGGTTTTGCCACCCGGTTACTTGCCGTATCCAACAGCGTCCGTCATTGGCCGACCAGAGCCCGACGACGTTCTCTACGTCTCCGCCGCTGATGGACCGGAGTTGCGGCTCATTAGCCACCATCTTACAGGATCTGGAAACTACTCAATCTGGGCACAAGAATTCCGACGAGCTCTTGTGACGAAGGACAAAGACGGTTTCATAGACGGATCTATTCCGATCTCGACTGACGAGAGAATGGCAAGGCAATGGCGAAAATGCAACTAGCTCGTTAGAACATGGATCGGGAACTCTATTAGCTCAGAAATAACCGTCGGACTTCCCCCCACAGAAGATGCAAAGAAGATGTGGGATAATATACGAGAAATGTATGGTAAATTGGACCGTGCGAGGATTTTTTCTCTCACCCAGGAGCTTTCAAAGCTAAAGTAAGGGAATATGAGCATAACCGCTTGCTTCAACAAGCTGTCGGCCCCCTGGAATGAGCTAGAATCAGTCAAAGAAAAGCTTGAGGGGCCTGAAACCACGCTACAACAGTATAAGGCGATAAAAGATAGGGAGAAAGTCGCACGATTCTCTTGATTCTGAATGAATCCTATTTCACCTTTAGATCGCAGATCCTCGCCATGGACCCGGTGCCATCGCTCGGACACATCTTTCAACTGGCGGTACATGAAGAGAGCCAACGACTTGCCTTGCCGGAGCATGCAAGGGGAACGGAAAGCATCGCCCTCGCGACCCACGGCGAGCATTGCGAATCGGGTTCCAGAACCCTAGACCGAGAGAAAGAACGGCGAAATGGGAAGCTAGGGTTTACAAGTGATCCACGGCAACTAAAAGGGAGTGGGATGGATGGTGCAGATCGTGAGTCACGATCTAAAGGCTGGAAGAGTTCTGATCCCTTAATGGAATCGGACGGTGGGCAGCAAGCCCAACCAAAAGCATCCAATGGCCAATTTTTTTCGGGTTCACAAAAGAATTATAGGTAGAATTCAAAGGCGAAAAAATTATTTTGTGAATATTGTAGGTGGCCCCATCACACAATCGATAACTGCTAGAAATTGCACGATAAACCCGGGAAAAAAGGAAATAAAGGAAAAGAATCTTCTGCTGCAGCTTATCAAGTTACTGGTTCGAACAATGATCAGCCCATCACATATGGGCAATATCAACAAATTATGCAGGCATTACAGAAATTGGATACTTCCAACAAGGGAAGCGTTTTTTCAGGTACTACTCATTACCTGATCAATTCTATTTCCAGAAATGCATGGATTATTAACTCAGGGGGCCAGCGACCATATTATCTGTGATAAGGGATTATTTTCTATTATTCATAAAGAATTAAATATCCCTATCTCTGTGAAATTGCCGAATGGGAATATTACACCGGTCACTACAACAGGAACAGTAAATCTTAGTCTTCATATCACACTCAGAAATGCCATTTATGTTCCAGACTTCCAATTCAACCTCATATCCGTGTCTAGAGCTTGCGACGAAAATTCCTGTCGAGTCATTTTCGATGCTGATACTTGCCTCTTTCAGGCCCTTTCAACTGGCAGACTGATGGGCTTGGGTAGTCACTCTGAAGGATTATATTTTTGGACCAGCTTTCCTAGAAATTTCGATTTATCCCGCATTTCTTTCAATAAAAGATCATTGTGTAATTTGACTGCCAATGATAAAAATTTCCTCATGCATTCCAGAATGGGGCACAGTGCTTTATTTTCTTATTCTCAGTGTCATATTTGCCCACTTGCAAAACAGTCTCGCAGGCCTTTTCCCTTTAGCAAGAGTCGTGCCACTGATATTTTTTCATTAATTCACATTGATGTATGGGGGCCATATCACACGCTGCACCATGATGGATCTCGATTCTTTCTCACCATTGTGGATGATTATTCCAGAGCTACGTGGGTTTTCCTTATGCAATCTAAGGCTCAAGTATTACATCACATGAAGACATTCATTTCCTTATCAAGGACACAATTCGGGAAACATATTCGACGTATCCGGACAGATAATGGAAGGGAATTCTTCAACCATGAATGCGACTATCTTTTCTTATCCCGTGGCATTCTACATGAAAGCTCATGTACTTACACTCCACAACAAAAATGGGCAATTGAAAGAAAACACCGCCATCTTTTATAGGTTGCACGTGCGTTGAAATTTCAAACTTTTATCTCAAATGCTTTCTGGGGAGATTGCGTGATCACTGCAGCCTACTTAATTAATTGAATGTCATTGAAAGTACTTAATGGACAGTCACCATGCGAGCTCCTATTTGAAAAAAAGCCAGAGTTGGATCATTTGCGGATTTTTGGATGTTTATGTTATGCTACTTTATGGGCCCTCGGGACAAGATGAGTCCCCGTGCTCGGCGATGTACATTCATGGGATACTCGAATCTACAAAAGGGTTATCGTCTCTTTGACCCATCATTGGGAAAATTTTCATAAGCAGGGACGTCATATTTCACGAAAGCATATTTCCTTTTGAAAGTGACTTCCCTAAGGAAGATGTAGGGGCAAACAACCATTCTCGCATTCTTCCCACTGAACAGGAAGGATTGAAGAATTCCATATATGTTTCGACTATCAAAGGCTTTGAAATACCTAAGCCAATTTATACTGAAGATATTTCTTCGTCGACAGCATTGGAACCGGTGGAAGACGATGCGTCAATTGAAGATATTCCAACACCCGCACCAGAACCCTTTGATAGAGAATTGTCAATTGTTATGGAGGAAACTTCACCATCACTACCAAGAGATCCTCCACGACGTTTCGGGCACGTCACACGTCCACCCACGTGGACTAAAGACTATGATTGTGCCGCACAAAATTTGCCAAGTATTCGATATCTCATCTCATCCTATATTTCGTTCAATAAACTCCCGTCGGAACATAAGCATTGTATTAGCCGAATTTCTGAAAATCGGGAACCATCTAGCTATGATAAGGCTTCCACTGATCCACGATGGCAAAAAGGCCATGGCAGCAGAATTGCAAGCCGTAATTGGAAATAACATATGGGAGCTTGTGCCACTGCCTCCTCATCGGAAGCCGATTAGGTGCAAATGGGTATACAAAATAAAGTATAGGGCAGACGGATCCATCGAATGTTACAAAGCTCGATTGGTGGCTAAGGGTTTTATACAGCGAGAAGGTTTTGATTATCACGAGACATTCTCCCCCAGTAGCCAAAGATGTCACTGTCCGATCTTTTCAATCGGTTGCAGCTTTCCAAAATTGGGCATTACACCAAATGGACATCCATAATGCTTTCCTTCATGGTGATTTGGATGAGGAGATTTATATGGAAATTCCACAGGGTTTTCGGAGATAGGGGGAGAATAAAGTATATCGTTTCCGTAAATCCCTATATGGTCTTAAACAAGCTTCCCGTCAATGGTATGCAAAATTTGCGAATGCACTCATAGCTGTAGGATTCAAACAATCTCATTTTGACTATGCTCTTTTTACATGGACAAGAGGTATGTCATCCATCTATTTAATGATATATGTTGACGATATACTCATTATGGGAAATGACGACCATGCCATAAAGAGCCTTAAAGAGTATCTGCATTCCACATTTCATATAAACGACCTTGGATCACCCAAGTATTTTCTGGGAATTGAAATAGCCCGATCCGACCAAGGAATTTCCCTTAGTTAACGGAAATTTGTGTTGGAAATTATATCAGAAGCAGGTCTGTCAGGATGCAAGCTAGCTGTCGTTCCAATCGAACAAAATACCAAGTTGACCACAGCAGAATATGATGAGGGATCTTCCCAAGAAGATGACCCCATGCCCAAAGATCCAGCAAGGTATCAAAAACTTGTTGGGAAACTCATATACTTGACTATGACTAGGCCGGACATATGTTATGCGGTACAGACGCTCAGCCAGTTTATGCACAAACCAAAACAGTCTCAAATGAATGCTACACTAAAGATTGTGAAATATTTTAAAAAAAATGCCCAGGACTTGGGATATTTCTTTCTAGAAAGTGCAACATGGAAATGACGGCTTATTGCGATGCAGATTATGCAACTTGTCCAATGAGTAGTTGATCTGTCACAAGTTTTTGCATTAAGCTAGGAGACTCCTTGCTCTCATGGAAGACAAAAAAACAGCTGACTGTTTCACTGTCTTCAACAGAAGCAGAATATCGAGCAATGACGAAAACCACTTACGAGATAATATGGCTACGAGGCTTACTGCGAGATCTTGGAGTACAAATCAAGGGTCCAACCAGACTATTTTGTGATAATGATGCCACTCTCAAACTTGTGGCTAATCCTATGGTGCATGAGAGGATGAAACACATAGAAGTTGATTGTCACTTCACATGAGAGAAAATTCAGGAAGGGATAATTGAAACAAGAGGGATTGGGACTGCAGAACAACCCGTAGATGTTTTCACTAAAACCCTTTGTCAGAAACAGCACGCATATCTACTAAGCAAACTAGGTGTCTTGGACATCTACAAGCTACCAGCTCGAGGGGGAGTGTTGGAAGATATGCGATATCTTCGATATTATTTAGATTGTGATTGATACACAGGGATCAATGGGATTGGATTTGATTTGTAAAATATATTGTTTCTATTATTCTTTTTCACATTTTATTATAAGTATGTACATTGAGTATCGAACAATATAGAAAAATACATATTGAACTTCTCCTAAACCCTTCTCTTCCTATCTTCGATCTTGCTTTCTTTCAGCCTCTTTGACAAGGCAGAATCCAATGCTACGCTCACGTTACCTAATCCCACTTTAAAACTTTTTCTTTTTCCTTTTTTTATTTTTTTATGTAATTGATGATAAATAATTGACATATCAAAATACGGTTCATGACGAATAGGATATGGTAGATCACAGTAAACCGTATGAACAACTTGATCTTGATACAAGCTAAGCAAATTTCTACTCACATTAATTGTTCTTTTGTCACAAATGTACTTCCAAACTTATAACGGACGAAGGCAGTGAATTTCTTTCATGTAGCAATAGGTTAACGGCTAGGTTCATTCAATATGTAGATTATCAATTTAAATAAGTAGAATCTCAAACTTTTTTAGCGATAGCTCATATGGTAGAAAATCTTTATTCAAAAGATTAAAGAAAATGACTATGCTCAATATGTATACACTCATATCACTAACAGAGATGTCAAGTATATTTTGTGATAAGTTAATGACATAATACCAAATATTTTTTGACAGAAAAAATAAAAATATGAATTCATTGAATATATGTAATTGGCTCCTTGCCTTCACTAGCTGAGCCAACAAGGAGCATTACTTAATACATAAATATGTATGTACATAATGTAGTATATTACAAGTGAGCACTACTCCATCTTTTGCCATTCACAAAATCGCATTTTCAAAGCTTGCTCATGGGCCAAGTCGTCGGATGTAGGACTGTCTTTGGGTTCATTGTCTAGTTGCTTTCGGCAATAAAATATGGGGAAGCCCAATCTCTGAACAAAGTGCAATCTAAGTATAATAGTTCTTATCTTATGAGGTGTAGTCCTAAAACTTTTCAAGTAAATGCAATATGATCTCTCCTTATCGATTTTCCGACTCTCCCTGCATGGCTCTCTACTCCCATGACCGACGCTTCGTTTGGTGATGAAACATGAGCCACAAAAAGAAGTAGCTACTTCATTTTTACCACCTAATTTGTTTCCCAAATAGAAGAAAGATTTCCCTCTGGTGTTATCACCACCCTGCTCTTCTATTCACTTTGATCCATCCGAATGCACTCCGAGTCCATTCTGAGAGTTGTTTCGAGGGAGAAGTTTGGCGCTATATTGCATCTTTAGAGAAGTGTCTGTCTAGGATGACAAAAGAAAGACTTCTCGAACTTGACTACACATCCTGCACAAAAAGAAGATTTCTGGCACCTCAATCTCCAGCTACAGAGCCCTCCATCAGGCATGTTGGCACGAAGTTTGTCTTGTGATTGGGCCGACAGCCCACCCACATGGCACCTAACGAAGTTGGCATTAAAAAGCCCAGATGGTCTAAAGTTTATTTTGTTCTTGAAACCCACGTTTCAAGGCTCTTTCGGGCCAAGGCTGGACGGGTAGTAGTTTTCGGAACTCCATCCAATCATATCTACGATTGGTGGGTTACGAACACGGAAATCACCCGTATTTAATTTTGGTTAAATTTACATGTAAGCGATGTTTATTATTTGTGACACACTAATAAGAGTTATGATTAGGCATGAGCTGATACTATGCCACTAAAACGGGTTAGGTGTGAGTCCAAGCCACATCTAATGAGCTGAGCTAACTCATAACCAACGTTGAATCATGACAAGAGCACTCGATTCTTTCAATTCATCCAAGGAAAACCGTTCTTTCTTTATAAGGAAAAAAGATTCAAGATATGAGGTAGTAATTCTATCTGAATCTAGGATGATATTGTATTTTCAGTTTGTATTCCGAAGATTGAGACTACCATTGTTGCCCTAAATTTTCTGATTCAAATTAGGCAAGGAGCCAAGGCTTTTGTGCTTGATAAATTAAGTGGGACGTAGATGCATAAATATTATGATTCGGGATAATAAATACTCACACTAAACTATTGGCAATAAGTACCATCGCAACTTACGTAATTGCCAATTACATCTCTAAATGTTAGGATCTTTAGTTAAGACAATAATAGATGTCAACACCCGAGTGATTGTTTCAGGGTTATGCGAGAAAGAAAAAACATTCTTATATATTTATACATAGCTTGTTATTATATATTTATATAATTTTTTTTTGATTCTATACTCGTCATGCAATTGTCAATATACCCGTCATCCATTAAGATTGGAGGGTTGACATTGAAAGGGCTCGCCATTGAGCTTCAACTGTGAAAGTAATAGTCTTCACACGTTATATTATCCAATTCATCCAAATTTCCGTAAAACTCATTTCCTTAAACCCGCTTTAAGGAAATCCCATTTTACCCCATCATAGGCTTTCTTGATGTCAAGTTTCCCCTAACATTCTCCTCCTTTTTCTTCTCCTTAATTGATGAAGTATTTCCAGCTCTAACAAAATGTTATCTTGTATTTGTCTCCCTTGCACAGAGGCACTTTGCTTGGTCATAATCAATTCAGGAAGCCAGGGCTTGAGCCTTTTAGCCAACGGTTTTGCAATAGCTCTGTGTGGAAAACTGCTTAAGCCTGTAGGACGATGTGGATCAAGGCTTTCCAGGGGTAGGGACCATAGGAATTAGAGTAATTTGTGTTCTGTTTAACAGAGGATTGAGGGTCCCTGATTCAAAGAACTACTGTACTTCCTTGAATACATCCTTCTGTACCACATTCCAATTCTCTCTATTAGACAAACCCATCATTCCATCAGGCCCAGGCACTTTTAAGGGATCTCAGTTCAAAAACAGCCTATTTCACTTCCTCCAAGTTGACAGCTTGAGTTAGGGACCTTTTCATGTCCCAAGTCACCAAAATAGGACACTAATCAAGTACTGGAAGGAAATTGTAAGGTCCTACAGAAATGTATAACTCCCTGAAATACTGTAATATCATCTGTTTTATCTGTTGTGGTTAGTTACACCGTCGTAAGGAGACTTGAGAATAGAAATCCTGTTTCGCTATCTTCTTTGAATGGTAGTTGCGGGAAAGAGTTTCCTGTTTTTATTTCCACAACATAACAAATTAATTCGAGCCCTCATACCCCAATACACTTTTTCTTGGCGCCACACCAAGATTTAAGTTGAGCTTCTCTGCCCCTTCATGCACAGCTCCATTGCTATTTATCATTTGCTGTAACTCGGAACTCAGTTCCTCCACTGGACGTCTTGCATTAGAGAATTTTGTTTTCTCCAACTCGCCACTATCTCTTAGACATGTTCTATTTTGCCACAGCAACCGCCCAAATTTCAGGCTTCACAAACTATTTTCTGACAATCTTCAGGATTCGCTTTATCAAGTAACAGAACTAGTGTTAATTCAGAATACATATCACAAAGTGTCCTATAAATGCACTTAAAATAACTACTGATCATGAGGATACTTTTAGTAATTGCAGATGATGAACCATACTTGGATTATGAATAGTAGGTAATGCTTTTCAGAAACATGTGTAGAAACCCAGCAGAATAAGTTCAAAAGAGAAAAAAGAAAGAACAGGAAGCAAACAATAAGGAAAGATTATTTGCCAATTTCATTTGTTTTTTAAAGCAATCAATTCAGCTAACATTAATATGCTATAAGAGTGTCTACGTTTTTTGTATACATGATGACTGATGCAGTCCATTTTCAGTGTCACTCCCTCTATTGGAAACAAAATGCTATGAAGAGCAAAGCACTTTCGCGCCCGACCCATGATTTCTCACGACGAGCAACAACCCGCCTTCTTGACGGCCGAGACATCGTGCCTGTTCCCAACATTGATCGTCTGTCCCTTTGGCAGGGCTGCAGGGTCGTCGCCAATGTGAAGAGCCTTCCTGCTGACCACGCGGTAGATCTGAGTCAACACTTCGGTGAAGGCGTTCTCGACATTGAGCGCCTCCAAGGCAGATGGCTCCATGAAGAAAGTGTGCTCTTGCTCGGCAAATGCTTTGGCATCGTCGTCGAAAATCCAAAATCCCAAAAAATACCTTGGTACTTCATTTTCGTGATAAAATTCGTGACTAATTAGCCACGAATTTTGCCACGAAAATCCAAAACCCTGAAAAATACCTTGGGATTGGATTTTCGTGGCCAAATTCGTGGCTAATTTAGCCATGAATTTTGCCACGAAAATGCAAAACCCTGAAAAATACCTTGGGATTGGATTTTCGTGGCCAAAATTCGTGGCTAATTTTGCTACAAAAATCCAACACCCCAAAAAATACCTTGGTACTTCATTTTCGCGGCAAAATTCGTGGCTATAACCACGAATTTTGCCACGAAAATCCAAAACCCTGAAAAATACCTCGGGACTAGATTTTCGTGGCCAAATTCGTGGCTAATTAGCCACGAATTTTGCCACGAAAATCCAACGCCCCGAAAAATACCTTGGGATTTCATTTTCGTGGCAAAATTCGTGGCTAATTGAAATAAAATCGGGTTTTTGCTGGAGACTTTAAATAGTCGAGTCAGGAAAAAGTGCCGCCGTCCCCATCGACCGCAGCGAAACCCATGTAGCGGCGGCCCTCGCCAGTGACAGTCGGCACTGCCCGAGGTCGTCCAGCCTCATACGAGGGTTGCGCGGCGTCAGATCTGGGACGCCGGCGGCCCTCGGCTAGGTTTGGCAACCTTCGTCGGGGGTCGCTTGACCCCAGGCGGGCCTCGTCGGCGGTCGTCGGCTCCGGCGTAGGGTGTCAATTGTTTTTTAATAAATATTGAAAAAAGTGCCTTGCAAGTACATTTTTTTCAAACGCTATTTTACCAAAAGTTACTTTGCAAGGGACTTTTAAGTTTCAAGTTATCAAACATAATTTGCATTTTGAAAAACCCCTTCAACTTAAAATCCTTTGCGTTTCCCCAAAGACTTTCCCCCAAAGTATTTCCAAACGCAGCTAAAGTTAGGCAGCGCTTTCCCGAATATTTTCATTTTCGTGGCTAAATCTGTAGCTAATTTGCCACAGAAATAAAGTCGCGTGGCTTTTTCCCGACTATTTCAATTCCGTGGCTAAATCTGAGGCTAATTAGCCATGGATTCTAATAATAACAACAACAATGACAACAATAATAATAGTTACGACAACAATAATAATAATTATGACAACAACAATAAACACATATTGCAATAATAATAATAATTACACATATTTAGTAAAAAATCTCAAAAATCATAATCTTCATCTTCACCTTCATCTTCACGTTCGTCTTTAACTTCATCTTCATCTTGATTTTCATCTTCTTCATGAACATCATCTTCATCCTCAGTCTCAAAATCAGATTCTATACCACCTTCTAAATTTGATTCACGAATTTCAGTTCGATCTACATCTATCATTGCTCCACATGGATCTCGTAAAGTTGGAATGTTATATTCCTCAGTTTCAACCGTGTTACAAACTTTCTCTTGTTGATATGCTGTGTCCTTCCAGTGTTCCTCGATTTTTCTCTGTACTTTGATTTTACATACGGCCCACCAATCGGCTTTATCACGTTTCAAACTAGGATATGATGCAAAATATACTTGAATTGCTTGTTGTGCCAAGATGAATGGTTCATATTTCATATATATTTTCTTGTGATTTATTTCAACCAAATTAAACTTTGTATGCACCTTCATTCCTTTGACGTGATTGAACCACATACACTTAAATAACATAGCCCGCATTAATGGTCTATGGTACTCTATCTCTATGATTTTATCCAACAAGCCATAAAAATCATCTTTTGAACTACCACCATTGGATGACTAAACACATATACCACTATTCATTGTGACTTTTTCCATTCCATATTCTCGAGTGTGAAAATTATACCCGTTTATGAAATATGCTGGCCAACTTCGTACTTTTGACTTTGGACCCCACGATAAATGATATATCGATCCTTGCTCTCCAACTTGATCATGATTACTGTGAACCTAATGTCACACACACAAAGTCAATAATATATATTTTAATAAATGATGTATAAAATATTAATAACTTGATTTTCGTCCATATGCAACTTACATATATTTTGAACCATGCTGTAAATTATTTATCGCACAAACGGTCAAACTCATTTGGTGGTAGTCCACACATTGAAGTTTGGAAAATCCTATTAACAAATACCATTTATATATTAGCAAATATTTGACACATAATACATATACTTGCAAATTTACATTTAGTCGAAGTATGGCTCGACTTCTAGACAGTTCAGTAAAATATATGTATGGGCTGCCTGCCATTCTTCGCCTATTAAGTAATGAAACTTACATGCGCCGCTTGATCGACCCAGATAATTGAAAATAGAAAACGATTTGCAATTGGGATTAATGGGGCCCTCATCTTTTCTTCCTGCTCTCCGTCTCTTGCACTGCACGTGCGGCTCAAAATAGTATGATGCAAATGTTGTCACTTCTTCCACAATATATGCATTACAAATTGAAGTTTCAACACATGTCTTACTCTTCACTTTTTTCTTCAAATGATATAAGAACTTAGTTGCAATAGAAAAAAGTTTATTGGAACATAATATATAATAAAGTAATTTCAAATTTATTTTAAAAAAACTTACCTCTCAAATGGATACATCCATCGAAATTGGACGGGACGTGTAACTTTGGTCTTATAAGGCAAGTGAACTAAGAGATGCTCCATTGAATCAAAAAACAATTGAGGAAATATCCTTTCTAAATTGTAAAGAGTAATTGGAATATCTCTCTCTAGTTTCTCCATGTGTGATGCTTTTAACGCTGTTGAACAAATATCATGTAGGAAATTACTTAACTTTGTAATGGCGTCCCAAACAAAGTTTGATAAAAGTTCCTTGAAGGCTATTGGAATTAGTCTTTCCATAAATATGTGACAATCATGATTCTTCAGACCTGTCAACTTGCATTCATTCAAATCAACGCATCTCTCGAGGTTCGAAGCATATCTATCAGGAAACCGTACAGATTTCAACCATTGACAAAGGACCCGTCTCTACTCCTTGTCCAATGTATAAACTGCTTTCGGTTTTGGTCCCCTGCTGCTTGTATCCGTATCTAGTGTTGGCCGATCACAAATATCTCTCATATCTTTTCTTGCGTTCAAGTTGTCTTTTATTTTTCTAATGACATCCATCACAATATTTATTACATTGTCGAAAACATTCTTCTCTATGCGCATGACGTCAAGATTATAATGAATAAGATGGGCATTCTAATATGGTAGATCCCAAAATATACTGCATTTAGCCCACTTATGTGTACTTTCGTACGCAATAGTTGTGCAGTGAGGGTTTTCAACAACAGTTGAAATGTCCTACGCTCGCTCCCAAAATTTCATCACTAGTCAACCTCAATGGTGGATGTGTTCTTTCAATCCGATTCTTGATGAACTCTTTTTTATTCCTTATGAATGTATGATTTATCGACAAAAATTATCTATGACAGTCAAAATAGCTGGGCTTCTTATCATGTTTTAATCTGAATGACTTTGATCTCTCCATACATATTAGACATCCTAAGATCCTAGCGATACTCCATCCAGATAACATTCCATAAGCTAGAAAGTCATTTATCATCCAAAGAAGATCTACCTTCATCACAAATATTTGATCGGTAGAAATATCATACGTAGGGACACCTTCATCCCATAGCCGTTGTAACTCTTCAATCAATGGTTGCATATAAATATCTATCAATTTTTTCGGGTTTTGTGAACCAGTTACGATCAATGTCAAAAACATATAAGGTGTCTTCATGCACATACCGGGTGGAAGATTGTATGGAGTTAACATAACTGGCCAACATGAATAACTTTTTCCTAATTTTCCAAATGGGGTAAATCCATTAGCACATAGACCTAACATGATGTTTCGAGACTCTATAGCAAACCCGGGGTAAGTTTTATCAAAACGTTTCCATGCCTCTGCATCTGAAGGATGACATATTAGACCCTATTCTATTTCATGATTTGTATGCCAAATCATGTGTTTAGCAATGGCTTGAGACGCATAAAGCCTTTGCAATATGGGGATTAAGGTCAGATAAAATATTTGCTTGCATGGTCTACGCTTCTGATTACGACCATGCCTCCTGTTAATCTTATACCTAGGTTGACAACAGAATTTGCAAGATTCTGCATTTTCATCATCTCTCCAATATAATATACAATCTCTACTATATACATCAATCCTTACAACTGGAAGATCTAAGTTATCCACTAATTTTTTCATATTATAAAAATCACTTGACATGATGTTATCACGAGGCATTATTTCCTGCATTACTTCAACGAAAGAGTTGAAGCAATTCACAGACACATTATGCTCTGCTTTGATATTTAACAGTCTTGTTGTCACTGATAACTTGGTGTGGTTGTCACAACCTGCCTATAAAGGTTCGTCTACTGTTTTCAATACTTTCCAGAACTGATTAGATTGAAAAGTTCCATTACACATATTCTCATCAAAACCTGTAACTTCTATCTCTTCCAATTGTGATGCATGACTAGTACCCACTTGTTCAATTGTAAAAGTAAAACTAGTACTTGCATGGTTCGATTCTAAAACAAAATTATGACCAGCTGCATCAATTACTATTCTTTCGTATGGGTTCAATTGATTATAATAGCTACATTCTTTTCTAACTATAAATTGGTCACTTCTTCGATATTCATCATCAGATATAAATGGTTCACCATAGCAAGTCCAATTATAGTAGTTTGTAGTAAACCCAAATCTACAAAGATATTCTCTAATTTTATCACATACATGAAATTTACCATTACTGCACTTTTTACACAGACACCTTAACTTATTTCCATTCATAAACTCATATTTACTACTAGCAAAGTTCAAAAATAGTTCCAACTCAGTATGAAACTCATCTGTTAATCCTCGACGTCCAGGTAAGTTCTTATTATACATCCAACTACTGTCTCTTTGCATTGTGTCTGTATAAAAATAAAAAATTCTCATAAAATTTTAAAAATATAATATCTACATTTTAATATTCTTAATTAAAACCATAAAATTCTACAAATAAAAATTTTATTTTTGACGAAACAATTACTTTGAAATTGAAAAAATTACCATGTCAAGAACACTTATCCAAGTATTTGACTGAAATCTTTGTAGTAGAATGTGATTAATTTGATGAAAATTGCAACGTTCACTTGGATTGCGAGACCTTTAATTGGACACGTACCTAAAAAAAAATTCACTTATGATTCATTTTTAAATAATTTTTATTTTTTTTCGAGTTTTGTTTCTCTTTTTTTCCTTCTCTTACTGCTTTGCCGTTCGCCGAACCGGCGACCAGCGATCGACGAGACATCGTTGGCCATGGGGCGAGGTCTAGCGGCCTCGCCCAGATCTGGCGGTCGACCTCGCGGTTGCCTAGGTGGGCGACGGCGAGGTCGACCAGCAGCCATGGCCAGGCCGTTGGACCTCGCCCCATGGCCGGCGATGTCTCGCCGGTCGCCGAACCGACAACCGGCAAATGAGTAAGGACGAAAAAAAAATTCAATAAGATCAAAAAATACGAATTCAACGATGAATAGTTTTGCGATGAACCGTCTTCGTTGCCAATTAGTCATGAAATTAGCCACAACACTTACCAACGGAAAAGCTTTAATGAGACTGATTTGTGCATGCGCGGATAGGTATATCAAGAGAAACGAAAGAGAGAGAAAGAGGAAGAAAAGTGAGGGTGATATGAAGAACTAGTGGAGAGAAAGAAATTGGGGTGGGGGTGGATATCACAAAAGTGATTTTTCGGGGACTGGATTTTCGTGGCAAAATTCATGGTTGATTAGCCACGAATTTTGCCATGAAAATGGAGTACGAAGGTACTTTTCATGGTTTTGGATTTTCGTGGCAAAATTCGTGGCTAATTAGCCACGAATTTTGCCACGAAAATGAAATCCCAAGGTATTTTTCGGGGTTTTGGATTTTTGTGGCAAAATTCGTGGCTATTTTGGCCACGAATTTTGCCACGAAAATGAAGTCCGAATGCATTTTCGGGGTTTTGGATTTTCGTGGCAAAATTCGTGGCTAATTAGCCACGAATTTTGCCACAAAAACGAAGTCACAAGGTATTTTTTGGGGTTTTGGATTTTCGTGGCAAAATTCGTGGCTAATTAGCCATGAATTTTGCCACGAAAATCCAGTCACAAGATATTTTTTGGGGTTTTGGATTTTCGTGGCAAAATTCGTGGCTATTTAGCCACGAATTTTGCCACGAAAATGAAGTCCGAATGCATTTTCGGGGTTTCAGATTTTTGTGGCAAAATTTGTGGCTAATTAGCCACGAAAATGAAGTCCCAAGGGATTTTCGGGGTTTTGGATTTTTGTGGAAAAATTCGTGGCTAATTAGCCATGAATTTTGCCACGAAAATCCAATCCCAATATATTTTTCGGGGTTTTGGATTTTTGTGGCAAAATTCGTGGTTAATTAGCCATGAATTTTTCCATGAAAATGAAGTCACAAGGTATTTTTCTGGGTTTTGGATTTTCGTGGCAAATTTGTGGCTAATTAGCCACGAATTTTGCCACGAAAATGAAGTCCGAATGCATTTTCGGGGTTTTGGATCTTCGTGGCAAAATTCGTGGCTAATTAAAATCCAAAACCCCGAAAATGCCTTCGAATTTTTTTCCCGTTGCAAATTCCGTGGCAAATTAGCAACAACAATTTTTTTCATCGCAAATTAGCGATGAATTTATTTTTGTCGCAAAATCCGTCGCAAAAGTAGCCACGAATAAAAAATTCATCACAAATTTCGTGGCAAATTAGCCACCAATAATATTTGGTCGCAAATTTCCTGGCAAATTAGCCACGAATAATTTGTCGTCGTAAATTTCGTCGCAAAGTAGCTACGAATAAATTTTCGTCGCTAATTTCATGGCAAATTAGCTGCGAATAAATTTTTGTCGCAAATTAGCCACGAAAAATTATTCATGGCTATTTTCGTCGCAAATTAGCCACGAATAATTTTTCGTGGCGAATTTGTGACGAAAATTTATTTGTGGCTAATTTCGTCGCAAATTAGCCACGAAAAATTTTCGTCGCAAATTAATCACGAAAAATTTTTCGTCGCTAATTTCGTCGCAAATATGCCACAAATAAATTTTCGTTGCTAATTTCTTCGCAAATTAGCCACGAATAATTTTTGGTCGCTAATTTGTGACGACTTTATTTTTCGTGGCAAAATTCGTCGCAAATTAGCGATGAATAATTTTTTGTCGCGAATTTTCAATGCTAAATCCTTGTTTTTTTGTAGTGCCGATATCTGTCAAAGATCTTTGACATCCATTCAAACTCCAGTTGAGCAGGAGAAAAGATGCGAATAACGCCTGGGTGGATGTAGGCCTATCTATGATCAGGCGAGGGCAAATCCTCGCCCGCCATCAACGAGGCCTAGCAGAGGGAAAAAGAAAAAAGAAAAGAAAAAAAAAGAAAAGAAGAGAAAAAAGAAAAAAATGTAAAGAAGGAAAAGAGAAGAAAAAAATTAGAAAAAAGTATTAAAATTCAATAAAAATTATCCAAGTCACCGCTGGCTATGCCACATAGGACGATCAGCTTCCATATTAGCTATTTCCGACCAAAATTAGTAGGATGGACACAGTCGACAAAATGTGAAAATGTTTAGGACTCAATTGACACAGGTAAAATGTTTAAGATTGAATTGGCAAAAGTGTAATAGGTTTAAAACTTTTTAGACAATTTTTCCAATTTTCGGTGATGTTATGGTCCGTTTAGCTCTTCATACGCGTGATGTATGTTCCGTTCATTTTTCGAGCATGTTTTCGATTATTGAGGCAAGATATATGTCAAATTCGATATGTGATAAGATTTAAAATACTCTCTAAGCTAAAGACCAAACCGAGCCATACTAGGTCTGAGGGACAAAAAATTGAAGAAATGAAGAAAGTTATACCATGACTAAGGTCGAGCATAATTTGGTTCCAACCATCCAATTGGAACCGATGGCAGGTAAATTTGGAAATTCGGTTCATCAATTGAACCGGACTGAAATTTGACTGTTTGGTTTGGTCTTGGGGTTTTCTTCTTTTTCCAAGCCGAACCAAACCGCCAAACAGAATTGTCTATCTACTTTTTCTTTTGGTTTTAATTTTTGCTTCTCTAATTTTTATTGAAACGACGTCGCTTTCAAATTTTTTGCCTGATTTTAACTGGCTTGAGACCTTGATCAATTCAGGTTCCAAATCATTATTTAGTTCAGTTTGGTTTTGTATTTCTTCATAGCGTTGTTTTTCAATTCGGTTCGATTTTCCATCCAAATCAGACCGAACTGAACCGGGCTTCTAACTACTATTATTTACAGTGAAACTCTCTACAAAATGTAGACCTGTGCATTGGGTGGGACCAAGCCCATAAGATGAAAGCAAATGAATGATTTTGTTTCACAAAGCAATCAACAATTTGCAAAATATTTTCTTAAGAATAATTACTTGTATAACTTACAAAAATGAGTTATTTTCATTAAGCATAGATTCTTATCCATAATGAAAACATTTTCAGTTTACTAATTTTCCTAAAAGATGCAAATCCAAATCATTGACTTTTTTAGCGGAGTAAACACGTGATCAAGAAAAGAAATTCCCTCTGAAAATGTTTTTCAAAGGGTCATGTTTTCCTCTATTTTTTGTTAGAGAAAGTCTTTCGATCAATGAATTCTAGACATGCACATCGATTGCATTTATGTTTAGTGCATTTGAGTGATGTTCATAATTTATAATCCAACCTAAGCGACAAGCCAAGTGGCCCCTTTCGATGTCGGTGCACCAACCGAGCCACACCCAGTTGTATGCAATGGTGATATTAACACAATTTTACAATGGAACCATCACACTTTAAACAATGCAAGAACTTGAAGTACAACAATTTCGAAGGGAAGGTACGTGCATGTAATAGCGAAATCTAATTCAGTAAACTGAGAAAAAGAAAATGATTTTACTAGGGGAATGCCTCGATAATGGAAGGTAGGGCTTGGATCTTGATGATGTCGTAGCGAGGGAAGCCGCCTTGTTGCAGCAGCTCCTTCCACTCGGCCTCTGTCCTCTCCTTCCCTCCCGATTGGCGAGCCATCATGATCAGGTCGAATGTCACGCCGATGTCATCGAACAGGCTGTTGCTATCGCCGTCCCGGTCGAGGAGGACACTAGGTCGACGATTACGAGCTTCCCGGGTTTCTGATTCGATGATGTTATGGCTTTCTTGCAGTTCTTCAGTATCTTCACGCAATCCTGGTCTCTCCAGTCATGTAGAACCCACCGTATTGAGTGTATAAACACGAGAATTATTTAATTATATATTTTCTCGAGGTTATTTACTAGAATGTATGTTGAGTACACGAACTTTCTCTACCAAAACCGGTTCCGACAAAGATGTAGAGAATTGCAAGTGGTATTCAAATAAGTCAATCATATTGATCTACTCGCATCATTTACAAGAAATTTGTGATCCGATTTTAAGCATATCTAGTTGTATTGATCTTTTAAATTCTTAAGCTATCGGAGGACATTATCACGGTCAAGCGCCGGGAAAAGCGTCAAAAAAGTCTTCAACCTTTTGCATTAGTGCCAATTTAGTCCTAAACCATTTTTTGGTACCAATTTAGTCCTAAATATTTTGCATTGATGCCAATTCAGTCCTTCGACTCGTGAATAGCTATTAGCAGGAAGGACTGAATTGGCATCAGAAATAGATTTAAGACTAAATTGACACAAATGTAAAAGATTTAGAATTGAATTGACATCAATGCAAAAGGTTTAGGACTAAATTGGCACAAAAAAAGGTTTAGGATTGAATTGGCACAAATGCAAGAGATTTAGGACTGAATTGACACCAAAAAAAGATTTAGGACTAAATTGGCATCAATATAAAAGGTTTATGACTTTTTTGATACTTTTTTCGTCAAGCACTCGTGGGTCACGTCGCAATCATACGAAAACGTCATTCGCGTGCTTTCTTGGAGGCATATTCATGGTCAACCCATACTTAGAGAGAGAAGAATATTGATTTGCAAAATGTAATTACATAAAGTAATGGAATAGACCTTAGATGAACATGTAAGCAACAACAACATATATTTCCCGTTTGTTTATTTTTCTTTGCCACGCTTGCATCTGATCACTATATTCCCAATTATATATATAATCATAATTGGCAATCTCCTATTCAAAGGGATAATTGTCCAAAAACTCTTAAATTTATTGTAAGACGGTCAATTCAGTCCTAAAATTTTTAATTTTGTCAATTTAATTCTAAGCCTTTTAAAGATTTTCCAATGTAGTTCTTCTGGCCATTAATTTTCCCATTGTTCCAATATATGCAATGTGTAAGTGTACAGAGTTAATTATTGAGTTCATGTATCATTCAAATAAATTCTTTGACTTTTTTTTAGAGTAATGACACCACAATTACCTAAATTGTTTCTTAGAGTGCAATTTGTGTACCGAAGCTTTTTCTCGTTCAATTACGTACGCATATGAGTTTTGACAGTTTGAAATATCTAATCGAATGAAAACAATTGAGGTAGGTGCTAAAGGTTCGAGCATCCTAATTTTTTGTTTTTAAGCATGCGTTTTCAAGATGTATTGTTTCTGCCAACCTGGGATATAGTCCTAAATGCGTGATCTGTTGTTCGGACAACTGATGGGACCATTGTTGTGGCGGTTGTCCTTGATAGGCAATCGTCATCGTGATGGTTGCCTTGTTGACGGACGGCTTCCATGAATGGAGGTCGCCGTTAACATGCATCCACCATGCAGCGGTTGCTTGTGCAGGTTGAGATCGAGATTCGATATGGTTTCCCAACTTTATGTTCGGTTGTTAGTATAACTTCACATAATTTGAAAGCGTTTTTCTACTATGCCTTATTTGCTTGCAATTTCCATATGCTAGGCTTAAGTTTTTGGATTAGAGATTCAATTATAGTATTAGAGCATAGGTCAATAGTTCACATCCTGACACTCCAATTGACTTATACAAATACGAGGCGTGCCCATTTGACAATAGGTGAGCCGGCTCAAGCACACGTAAGGGAGGGACTTACCTGCGGGGCAATCCCATATCACTTAAATACGTGGTTATGACGTATATTATACACATGTATTTGACCATTATGTGTTATACTAACGATTGTGGCATGAGGCAACCGTTCGACAAATGCGACCCCCACCACGGTAGTTGCCACAGACTAGCGACCACGACCATCACGTTAACCATCGAGACAACAGTCAAGCTATGGTTAGCTGCCCGCAATTTTCTCTCTCGATTTTTTAATTTTAATTTTAATTTTTTGACGTTGTTAAGGAATTTTCTGAATTATTTATTTATTTATACAGCTATGTGCGATATTATCTATTCAAGTTCTTCACTTTTACTTTGAAAATGCGTCAACCTTTGCACCGATGAAGATGAAAGAGAGCGAAAGCCATGCAGCTCTACCTTGAGAAACACAGCATCAGCCATGGGAATGGCCTCGAACATGCTCCCTCCCACGTGCTCCACCCCGTCGTGCGCCGGGGCTGTGGCTACAACGTGCGGCAAGTCGAAGTTGATCCCCCGGATGTGAGGACACGCCCTGACGATCTCGGCGATTGCGCCCCCGGTCCCGCCTCCCACGTCCACCACGGACCCCACGAGGCCGAACCCGTCCCCGTACGCCTCCAGGACCGCCTTCGTTGTGGTCTTGGCCGTGCACGCCATCGCGTCATTGAACATCTTGTTGAACTAGGGGTTGTCCCCCACGAACTCCCACATCTCCGCCCCGTGCGCCTTCTGGAACGCGATCCCGCCGTCCCTCACGCACTGGCCGAGGCAGTGCCATGGCGCGAGCTGGAGCGGGTGGGTCTGCATGATGACCATCGGAGCATGGTTCAGCTCAGAGTCTTGGATCAGCCATCGGGACGAGTTGGTGAGGCCGTAGAGCGGGTCCCCATCGTCGGACGGGCGATGGATGGAGAAGATGTTGCGACGGACGAGGAGGCGCATGACGCGGTAGAGGTAGGGGAGGTCCGGGGAAGGGGTGCCGTCGATTGATTGGGCTATTTGGGCCAAGGTGACCGGGGTCCACTGTGGGAGTGGATGATGTCGGCTATGCGGAGCTCGACGACGCACTTGAGAGCCATCGAGTCCACGAAGCCGAGCATGTAACGCCGTATCTCGGCTTGGCCTCTTAGCATTGCGTTTGCATCTCCTTCCATGGTCTCCCTCCGTGGGTTTTGCCTCGCAGGGGAAAGGTGGAAGATGGGATGGAGACGAGCAATGTTGCGTGGTACTTATAGAAAGGGTCGAGAGGAGTTTCCAGAGTCTTATTTCAGGTGATGTTATTGGGGTCCCCATGACGTCTCAAGAGGTCCATTAAGGAACGACAATAAACTTCTACACCTCGATCTTTAAGTAAAAACATGATTAGAAATGGGTCGGGCAAGGAAAGAACTAGTGTATGTCAATCCCATTTGGTTAGTAAATTAGTATTAGTTATATTAACTGCATCACGGATGGCAAATCAAGAATGTAGGACAGTAGTCACTAATGGTGCGAATGAAAACCATTCTCTTTCCCGACCCAATTTCTTGCCAGAAATAGATTTTTCTATTTCTATTATCTTGACGAGTTTCTGAGGAGAAAGTAGCGTTTGATAACGATACAAAATTTTTATTCATGGAATAGAAATTCATTTGATAGATTATTTTTAAATTTATGTTCTTGGCGGCCGGCCGGCGTGCGGTGGCGGATGGTTGGTGGCGAGGGCGAACGATAAGAAGAGTTGTTATTTCTGTTTCTGTTCCAGAAATGGAAAAGTAAAAAAAAGAACCTATTTCTCATTTATGTTCCAAACTTATTTCTGGGTTAAAAATTTGCCCCGAAGAAAAAAAAATAAAATTGCATTGCCAAACGGAATTCTGATCCAAATCTGTTCTTGGGAACAGAAAAGTAGAAAAATAGGAAAATAGAATGATTATCATTTGCGCTTTAAATTAAGAAAGGATCGACATTAATCGATGCACAGGTTATATGTTGCGGGAGTGATTGCCTTTCAGATTCGTCGGTAAGGCAGCTAATCAGGAAGATAACATAGAAAATAAACCTGTCGGTTGCCGGAAATTAGGGCTTATTAAAACAGTAGTTGGAGACAATAATGCAGGAATCGATAAGATCAATAGAGATTTAAATAGTTCCTGCAGATTTGACTAAACATAGGGAGAAAGCAAAGTGTGCTTGGGCATGCATCTTGCTTGCGTTCGTGCGCGAGGATTCAGGAGGTGAGCTCAACTAAATTAGATTTGACATTCATTAACTAATCAAAATACAGCAAGAAATTTATTTATTTTGTCTGTATTGTTATTGTTATTTTATTTATTGTACCTAGTGGAAGAACTCGTGAAATGCGAGGGATTTTTATAATATAACATGGATTTGGGAGATACCATGCCGGGTCCAACAGGAAGTGCCCATGAAATTGAGGTTGCAGGAGAAGACATTAAGGGTACGCATGATAACCATTCTGCTCCTCGGAACAATTTCTGAACAGAAATGATTTTTTTTATTCTGTGCCCGGAAACAATTTCTGGGTATTTTAAGGCGTTTGGTAAACTACACAAAATTTCTATTCCTAAAGTAGAAAAGAATAGAAATGCGTTTGGTAAACTACACAAAATTTCTGTTCTCAAATAATATTTTAATAATATTTTGAATTGTTTAATTTTTTTTCTTTCTAATTATTTTTTTCTTTGGCCATGGTCGGTTGCCGGCGACCGGCGGCCGGCGACCGGCCACAGCCCAGGGCCGGCGAGGGCGTCACGGCCCTCGCCGACCGCCGGCGGAGGCGAGGGTCGCCCTCGCCGGCGAGGGCGAGGGCTGGACCCTCGCCGCCTGGGCGAGGTTCGGCCTCGCCAAGCCTCGCCGTCGCGACCCACGGCGAAGTCGGCTTCGCCGTGGGTCGCGACGGCGACCCTCGGCCTCGCCAGATCTGGGCGAGGCCGAGCCTCGCCGTCGCGACCCACGACGAGGCCGACCTCGCCGTGGGTCGCCGTCGCGACCCTCGGCCTCGCCCAGATCTGGCGAGGCCGAGCCTCGCCCAGGCGGCGAGGGTCCAGCCCTCGCCCTCGCCGGCGAGGGCGACCCTCGCCTCCGCCGGCAACCGGCGAGGGCCGTGACGCCCTCGCCGGCCCTGGGCTATGGCCGGTCGCCGGCGGCCGGCCCAGCCCAACGAAGAAGAACACAAAAATAAGAAAAGAAAAAAAATAAAAAAAATTGATTCTCAAAATTGTGCCGAGAAACAAGAAGCAACTTTTTTTTACTTCTTGTTTCTCCTCCAAAACTGTTTCTCGGCACAAATTTTTGCAAAAATGTGCCCGGGAACAAATGCGTTTACCAAACGCATTTCTGTTCCCAAACTATTTCTGGTAACAAAAGAACAGAAATTTTTACTATTTGGCACGTTGTCAAACGCACCCTAACTATCTCCCGAATAGCCTGTATCAAGAGCTCTAAAACTTGTCACGTAAGTGCTATTGCATCTTGAGACTTTTAAAAAGTGCAATTAAGTCCTAAAATTTATCACGAAAGTATAATTGAGTCTTAAAATTTTCAAAAAGTGCAATCAAGTACTAAAATTTATCACATTGGTCCAATCAAGTCCTTCCGTTGATTGTACATTTTGAAAGTTTTATGACTCGATTGCACTCTGGTGATAAGTTTTAGGATTTGATTGCATTTTTTCAAAATTTTATGATTCGATTGTACTTTCGTGATAAGTTTTATGACTTAGTTGCATTTTTTGAAAGTTTGAGGACTCAATTGCACTTTTGTGACAAGTTTTATGACTTTCAGTATATTTATCTGTTTCGTTTTTTGGTTGGAATATCTTAATAATACACCACGCCTTCATCCGATGGTCTGAATTTTTAAAACGGTTGACATGATCCCACAAGATCTTTTATGTTTTTTTATTCGCATTAGCAACCTCGCAAAATAGACGAACATTTGGTTATTTCTTCACAATTTAAATTTCTATGATTGAAATATCTCACAATGACAACGGATCGTCTTACGTGCTCTCGACCTCCCTCAACCTAATAATATCTTAAGCTTTTGGCTGTGGTAAATACATGGAGCTTCAAGGCAAAGACATAGTGAATGGGAAGACAAGACCCTGCCAGTTTCAATCACTGGAAAACGTCAATGTCTGGAAATTGTTAGTCATGACTTCACAGGAGTCGAGATTCCGATTCAATTTCCCAAAGTTTTTCTCATTGAGTCCACCAAAAGTTTACACATTTCAGCTGCATGTAGCTGCAAATCCTCAAGAAGAAGGGCACAGCATGCGGTCGGCCAGCGCGAAACCTGAGCCCGGACGTTTTCCTTAACTTTTCACCGTGTGAATACAAAGTCTTGGACGCTCTGTATCTGAAGTGAAGCAGTTAATGTCTCTATTGGTACAGCAGATTGTAGGCTGGTAGATCCCGGATTCGGTGGATGTCTTCCAGCGACAGTTCTCTCTCCAACTGCGTCCTCGTCACCCGAAGAACCTCCTAACAAGGACGTAAATAGTCTAGTGTCAGAGCAGATATGTTGTTTAGACTCCATACAAATGCAAGTGAGAACCTTAATGCTTCCAATGCTGTGCTAACACTCTCTTTCTGCGGCCAGAGAGCTCCGCTAAAGAGCGGAAGAACTATACATAAGTGAGAACCCCACATGAAATCTTCTTAAAGCACGAGCGATGGGTATAAACCGGATGAAGTATGTCGAAAGAAGGGGAAAAAGGGCAGGTGCACGTGTGGAGAAAGAAGGTATATTAGTTGATTACGAAATCACAAAAGCACGAGCATTATCTCTGAAAACTGGCATCTGGAAATCGAGCATTATCTCTGAAAACTGGCATCTGGAAATCGAGCATTATCCGATGCAAACCCTCATGTACTTTTCCTTTTCCAGATAAAGAGTTCAAATGGGATCAGATCAAGCACCTTTGATTATTAATGTAGGCCTATCTATGATCATGATTGTTTGCACAATCGTCATTTCATTAAATATGCGTGATGTACCAGACTATGATGCTGTTGCTAATGACAAAGGAGGGAGAGAGAGAGAGAGAGAGAGTACATTGAACTCCATGTAAGAAGCATGCATGGCAAGCCACTGCGCATCCATCATTTCGAAAGCTATACAGTATAGTACATCAAAGGCTTCTTCATCTTCTGCCAATCAAATTGTGATGATAGTCAGTAAAGGATAAGTCTTATGCAGAAGGCGGTGCACCTGAGTCTGAGAGATTGAAGTTCGATGAAAACGAAAAATGATCAAGAATTAGTACTAAATGGCAGAGTACCTCCTAACAATTTGGCAAAATTGACTCCCGGAAGAGATCTTGGTTTGACTGCAAAATAAGCACAAGGTTGATTGATCAACTTATAAAACCATCATTCATATCTACAAACAGATGCCATGCTAATATATGGTTCTGCACAGGAAGATTGAATGCATTAGCCTGTGTATCAATAAAAGTCTAGCAATGAAGTCGCTCCACAGCACTGTATAATCCACATCAGCAAATAATTAAAGAACATCAAAGCAGCATTGTTTTCCCTGATTTTAGTTCCATCTCCAAAACAGATAGCGCACAATTTATTCAACATTTTCTCAAACACTAGTAAAAGATTAAGTTACTTGAGGTTTGAGAGGAGTCGCATGAATCACTGTGGACTGTGAGGATAAAAGAGGAAACTCCTCAATCAATCAGAAAGATGAATGAAACATCTCCAGCAAGAAATGGCATCAAGTTTGACAATTTCAGAGCATCACTCCCAAGGTTTTAGTTTAAGGTTCTTTCTATTGAAAGGCTCTGTAATCAGAAATGCTCAAAGCACCGACATGCACATTGTCCCAAAAGGTAAACCGATGGTAGTCCTTATGACAGAAAAACATGATAAAAGACAGTCTGAACCCACCTGAGTATAAATCTAGCATCTGAATTAACATAAAAGTAACATTTATGCCAGCAACAGCGAATGGATACTCCCAGGTTGCTCGTTTCCCACCTTCCTTGAACAACAACCTATGAAAAGATTTCTTCATGTTGAATATTCCTATAATTAGTTAAAATGGAGACATCAAAGAAAGCAAGAACTTCATGGACAAAGATTATGCACTTCCATATATAAGAGTGCGAAGAGTCAAGCTCACATGATTGAGAGAGAGGGAGAGAGACAGACAGACAGACAGACAGACAGACAGACAGACAGAGAGAGAATACTTACTGGGTAAGTTCTGGCAAAAAACAGCAAATTCTCCAGGGAAACAAAACCGCAGCCCCTGAAAAGAATGGTTAATCATCAGTGCATAGATGAGAATCATCGATATTCAAATCAGATCTTGACAAAAGAAGGTATAGTGTCATGGCATAGACAGATCATGTGATGTCTAGCATCTAATTGCTTATTACTTGCGGTTAAACCATAGTAGCATGACAGGGATATCTCTGTGGATGAATTGCTTTATCACCGCAAAGATAGCACTTCCTCTATTTAACACAAATATTTAGAATCACCGTAAGTAGCACCGCAAATTTTTTCACAATAAGAACTTATGAAAGCACCCAATATAATTCGATTGCAAAACAAAATACATCTCCAAACCTGCCACAGAACTTTAGTAAGGATATGATCCTTCATATTCAGCATTTATGCACATCTGACTGTTGATAAAGTAACAGGGGATTATAAAGAGCAAGTTCAATTTTCCCCATATTAGATGAACCAAGAGAATAGCTTTTGCGACTGGTAATTTTCATGATCTATTCTATAGACTGTCCAGTATCTATCCAAAAGAACTTAGATCAATTTGTGCCTATAGTATGGCATTACTACAAGACTGGTTGAAGCAAGAATACCTGAAGTCAGTGGATGGATTATGACCTTGCCAGCCCATGTCTTTCCATTGCTCCGATATTAAGGCCGTCAAAATGACATTTGGAAAGGCAGCATACCACAATGATCTAAGAGATTCCTGCCAACAAGAAATATCATTGAGTTTCCTTCACAGATGTAGATTCTAATTCTGAAAATGATTTTACAGAAAATTACTGCAGGGGCGATTTTAGAACCACGATGACTAATGCTGATGCACGTACACCTCCTCTCAAGAGGCCAGAAAATGTGGTCCGATCGCTTAGAGCCAGAGGAAAAATGAGGTAGCATGAAGTAGTACCTGATGATCTGGGCGCGTCTCATCGAATGGTACTTGTAAACGTTCTTGAAGTCTTTGAAGCCTTTGCACCTGGTAAGAATAAGCATTTTGAGGGTTAAAAGGGCAGGGCACAAATAGTTGGGCAAAAAATTTAAAAATGCTATCTCTGTATAATCCTTAAAAAGATATCTTTTTTGCATGTGGTCCTGGAAGCAACAACATCAAATGGCTTTCTAAGAGATTCTTAAATAAATAATAAGCACTTAACATATCGATACTTGATGTAGCACCGGATTAGAAGAGTTAGACTAAGTAGTGAATGCATGAAAACCCGAACTAGCTGATCTACTTATTTACCTGAAGAGGATTGAAAGGGTAGTCAACATATTTGTCATTACGTCTGTTGGTGGAGCGGTTGAAAAGTCCTCCAATCCATGATCGTGGTCCAACCATAGCATTAGCTACAATAGCCATGAATCTATTAATAAGTTGAAACTTGAGCGTTACTTTTAAAAGAACAATGCATATTAGCAAAAGTAGTCTGCTCTTTGGAAATTGTAATACAAGAGTATTCAAAGTCAGTTTGTAGACTGACAAAGTATAGGATAAGTGGCAAGGAATGAAATAAAATGTGCTCATATATCATTTAACCTGAGGGTTCCTCAAAGATAAACATGAGCACCTCCGAAAAAGACATGATAACCTAAGACATTATCTCAAAAAGAAATTGAGTAGAATGAAGTTAGGACGCTACATGAGCTGGTTTAGATATTTCATCCCACAAACAAATGAAACCTACAATCCATCAAAATGCCTCCAATTTGATACCCTCCCAAGTACTCTACTGCATCATCTCCTCATAGCATGAAAACAGCAACACGAGTTAAGGAAACAGATCCCTTCTGACAGTAGATGTCTACTAATCAAGGATTTGGTAAAAGGTAAGAAAGCACTTGTGCTAAACTGAAAAGTACCTAGTGCCAATACAAGGATCATCAAAACGGAGATATTAATAGGAAAAAGGGCTAATGTGGTCAATATTTTCTCAAATACATCAGAAGCAAGCAAAACTTACATATTCAAAGTTTAGAGAGCAGTCAATGAGAAGAAGAAAATCGATCCAGCTTCAGCCAGTATGTAAATGTAATAGCACAGATGGAATGCTGCCAGGAAAGTTTACTCACTAAAACATTGAGCTAATTGTGATATTGCGTCATGCGACCATTCCAACTCTTCATTGTCCCTTTTCTGTCTCCAGTAAACTTCATCCTCATCAACCTACATTTGTGTTTTGGAAGGAACTTCAGTATCTAAATAATGCAGGACAAAATAGACAGATAAACCCTTCATTGCACAAACACTCGTTAGTCCATCCCATGCAGCAGACATAGAATACCTTAAAAGTGTGGGAAAGAACATTTCCTACATTGGGAATAAAATATGATCACAGTTTCTCAAGATTACCAGTTAGGATGACTCTTACACAATCGACATAAGTCTATCTAACAGTCAGACGCAGAACAAGGACAAAACATAAAAGGAGGGAAATCACAATGCAGGTTACACGTAGAATAGATGAAGCTCCATCACCAACTACTCAGAAATAGCTGGTACACATTTTGTGAGGCTAGTATCAGAACCAAAGGATTCGATATAAGTAACCATGCAAGATAGAAACGGGTAGGGGATTACTCGGTGGAGAGATGAGCAAGATGGAATGCATTGTCTGTGCCTGCTTAATCTCATCAGGGGCCCAAATCAAACATGGGCATTCTTTTTTCTCCCCCCACTCCTTTTAAACCGAAAGCAAAAGGCAAATGAAGAACAAATAGGGTTATGAAGTCTTGGGTCACCAATGATTGCACCCATGCCATGCTTTGCTTCCACAATTCAACTTCCCAACATCATCATCGTCTTCATCTCTCTCTCTCTCTCTCTCTCTCTTTCTCTCTCTATCAAAGGTCAACAGCTATAACTGTGGAACACACTACGCATATTCCAATTAAAGAAGCACAATGCAAAAGAAGCTTTTTAGCAGAGGAATGCATCAACAAGCGCAATCAAAGGGTCTTTTTGCACACCTTTTGCGTAACAAATAATTTCCCTAATCTAATCGAAAAGTAAAAGAAAAACAATATATTTTAAGGCAGTACAGAAAGAGATGGGCGATACCCAAAAACTTTCATACTCATGCAAGACAAGAACAATATCCCCAAGCCCCACACCACCGCGCACACGAAAAAGCCAGAGATCCAAAAAGTACCTGCTATGGCGTGTGAGAGGACATGACGAGAAGGAAATGGTGGGGCCAATGCAGAAAGAAGAAGAAGAAGAAGAAGAAGAAGGGTTAGGAGGAGAGGAAGAGAAGGACATGGCTTGTGGGAGCATAGGGGAGGAACAGAAGGGCATGAGAAAGTTTCGGGCTTATTTGGTCTGTCACTTTGCATTTGCCTTCCATAGCACCAGCTTGTTCTCCGCAAATTCCGTTCGCATTCTGCAATCATCATCAGCATCATCTTATTATCTCCCCACTCATATTCTTTCGTGCCAACTTATTGCGCATCATATTCATATCTCATAGCACACGAATTATGCTTCTCCTATAGAGTTAGGCTTCAAAGATGACTCTATAAACAAGAGACGTGTAATCCAAACGTGAGATTTATTGCATTTGAATAGAAAGATTCGGTGGGGGACAAAATCTACATCTAAGAGGGTGGTATATAAAAAAATTTCACCTTTATATATCAATGAAAACATCCAATAATATTATATAAACTACATGGCCAGGACCAACTGGAAACACTTTCATAGCAAAAACAATCCCTCACCATCATCCTAAGATCCAAGGACCGCTGCAAGCAGCAGGCGCCAGCAACAAACGCCAAAAGAGCCCAAAAATTTCAACACCTGCCAATTCTCCCGTTGGCTATCGGACAGACCATGAACACCATATAATCTTATTGATAAAATGAAGAAATTCAATGCAAATTCAATTTATGCGGACTATGGGCAACTTAAATGAAGAACGTCAGCGGTCCTAAATGAGTAAGACATGAATAAATTAGATGTGTACCGGGAAAAAAAGAATTCAGACCTATACATGAATCTTTCCAATAATTTTCAACTGAAACACGTTCACATTTCATTAAATTCACACCTGACTTTCCTAGTGGTTTCTTGAATGCGACATTTAATGTCATCTTTTGCGCCCGCCAAAGAAGAATGAGGAGAACGGAAAACAGTCAACGAGTGACTACTGTACTAAAAACGCTTTAAATAATCACGAAAAGTCTCCAAGGTCACACCATTTTGATATGTGCAATTAGAAAATTCTTCGTGTTATATAAGAATCACGTCCCGAGAATCATATCCCATCATCATCTGAAGTTCAATACCTGAATCTGGACGACCATGAGCACTCTTGCTAGGAACACCACCTCGAGATGGAGGAACTTCTCGAGGCGCAAGAGAGAGTCCCATGCCGGCCTGAGGCCCTCCTTCAGTTACAGGCGCGAGAGGGCCAGGCACCGGCAGGTTTTCCTCAAGACCTACAAGTTAGGATCAGCGGACGGGTTGACAGCCGACGAGTCGAACTCCCGCCGTCTTCGCAACGAGAAGGTGGTGGCGAAGGCGATGGTGGTTTCGGTCCTATCTTTCCTGCGGATCGGTTCTCTGAGGTCTTGCAATTGCCAATCGGCCATCAGGGCATCGGCGCCGCGGCCGCTGAGGAACCATTGCTTTTGATTTCGAGAAGTAATAGCATCGATCAGCGATCAGTCAAAATAACTTTAGTTGGGTCATGGTGATATGGTATTAACATACTACTCATTTTCAAGCCTGCAAAAAAATGAGCAGAGGATGATGCATCTTGGCAATGGTCGTCGTTTTGTCATACTTTATGTCAACTTACTGAGGTCACAGCCCATCATCTCATTCACATTATTATTTATTAGACTAGAAGTTGTCACTGGGGTGTTGAACTTGGTGCGATGAGGTACCAAGCTTGGCAGTTATCGATTTGGCTCGGTAACCCAAACGAGTTCCTCCAAGTCTTTTTGTATGCGCTTGTGAATCAAATAACATAAGTTTTTCTTTGAAGAAATGAATGTCTGTGCATATGTTTTAGCACACAAGAATTCAGGTCTTTCTTCGTTCAAAACGCCACAAGTAAAGAGTGAAAGCGCGCTAATTTTATCTAAGTTTGCTCCGTTCGGGTAGTAATGACACAGATATGGGCAAGAGCAAATCATTATGATTAGCCTGGAATCATGTTCCCGATTCTCTCTCTAACTTCAGTGCAATGATCTAAACAAAGGTGATATGAGAGAATGAATTCGACGTGATTTTGGTATGATAACAGACTCGCAGACAACTGGAGGCGTTGGAGTCCCAACAGCTCCTAAATTGAAGGAGAGAAGCTTTACCCCTGTAATTAGGCTCAACTATAGAGGGAGACCGAGACTGCCGCGAGACGACGGGCGTGCCTCCACAGTTTTGGCCCTTCTCAAGGAGGCAGGCGGTTGCTGCCATTGTCTCTCTCCTCACCAATCACAACCTTTTACTCGCACTCTCTCTATTCATCCTTCTTCCTATTGGAGACTTATCCCACCTTCGCACCATTGGTCGTCAATCTTAAGTGCAGCTATTCATTCGTCGGATTGATTTCTTGTTCAATTATTGCCCGGAACTTCGCTTTCCAGTTTCCAAGCTCTGACAATAGGAAGAACTAACACATCATCACACTTTTTGACATTCATATCCTCCTCCGGTTTGACATTTACTGGAAAATTAAGGAAATTAAATCATAGCAATGGCTTCTGGCCTTTCAGGGGAGACATACACCTTAGTCTGCGACAACGTAGAACAATTTCAGGTAAGTACGTCAAATTGCATGATTTTTTGTTCTCTTTTATCAGTCACGCATTATGAAGAATGTCCCAGTCGATGATCATGTGTGGTCTGATCCCGCAACAAGTATGAACTCATGGTTATTATAAATGGCAGTAGGCGAATTTGGTTATAGCAAACGTCTGTTGTTGATATATTTGAGAATGCAACATAAAAGAGCATATCTCCAACCATGTAGATCAAAAGTCGATACATGTCTCCGCTAATGAAAAATTTACCATAGATATCATTCGAGCATGTGTCCGATTCCACTTGTTCCACGCTTGCAGGAGTTATGCCAAAAACCAAAAAGAGGTAGCTACAAAGGTTGAAAGCTCATGTTGGTGGGCGGGAGATTTTATCTTGTTAGTAGAGCTCCGGAAGAAAATATTGATCTACCCAGATTTTATCGACCTTCCTCCTTGCGATAGCTCCGTTCCCATTAATCAGGTAAGTAATCCAATCAACAGCAAAGGCAGAGTGAAGTTTTTGTACACAAGCTGGTTTACTTGCTGTGACTAATAATTCCTGGAACATGTCTTGCTTCAGCTGATGATTGGAACCGTTGAAGATCTGCACAAGTTATATCATGACGCCGTATAAGCCAATTTGAACTCGGGAAGAGTAGAAATATCAGTATGTCAGGTTCGTTGACAATTAGCTAAATTCGAATCTGACTTATTGCCTTCATCTGTTAAATACATCAACTAACAAGAGGGCACTCGCATAGGGACAGATCCATCTATATCGTGCTCTAAGATCCGTCAGCAACTTGTGGGCGAAAAACAAGTGGATAGCCAATACTGGAGATATTCCTGATGATGGAACGGACAGTGTCGATTTAGATCAACTTGGTAAGTTATCCGATTAGACCATTTTTAGATGCTCCCAAGACTAAGAGCGCTATGTTTCGTGTAGGTGCCAGAGTCCTTGCCAAGCTCCATCACATGATTAACATTGCAAAGGAGTTATTTGATGTGATGGATGAAGATGAGGAAATCAGTGACAGCAATGAAAAGAGTAATGTTTTGGGGAGATCTTGAGTGAGTCCTGCTTGGACAACAAAAGTACCTGTCCCTCACCCGACACTCCGACATCATTCCTGCCCGAGCTGAATCCTCCCATGAGGCCGCCCGAATTCACTGACATCTCTTTCAGGCCTCCATTTCTTCTGCCTCTCCAAATTCAAGCGGTGAAGCAACCAAAGCTTTTCGACATGAAGTGTTTCCCATTCTACACCCTTCCTCATGCACCAATGCAGAGACACAACCGTTTAGAAGGTGGTGACATGAACAAGAAACCAGACGTGTCGACTCCCGAAATGAAGCAGTTGTTGGAAGACTTCCCGCAGAAGAAAGTGACCATGGGACAAAGGATTTTAGAGAATCGGATGGTTTCCAAGATATACAAAGTGTTAGTTCAGATGTGAAGAAGCCGAGACCGGAAGGCCTAGATGTAGCAATCCTTCCACTGCCGCCACTGCTGCCTCCTCTTCCTCCAGCTACCCCACCAAGGGACTCATCTTTATCATTCAATAAACCAGAGACAACTCTGCCCCCACCTCCACCGCCAATTCCACCAAGTAAAGGATCATCAGCAGCTCCACTGCCCCCTATGCCACCATCCAGGGGAGGTGCACTGCCACCACCTCCTCCAGGTAGTATGGCAAAAGCTCTGTGTGCCAAGAAAGCAAATAACAAGCTAAAGAGATCTACAAACATGAGCAAGTTGTACAGAAACTTGAAGGCAAAGGTAGAAGGTGGAGAGAAAAACCAAAACTCATGGAAAGGCAAAAGAACACCAGTCTTCGGGAGGGAAACAAGGAATGGCCGATGCCATAGCAGAGATCGTTGAAAGGTCAGGTTCCTCTACTGGTATTGATATATATTCCCTTGTAGCTGTGAGTAAGTGAGCAAAAAAACTAAATAGCCACATTGTTGCTTCATTTGGTTCTATAGATCAACATATTTTCAACAGATTGAAGAATAAGTCCCAGAGCACGGCAATTTGATTAAGGAGATAAAAGCAGCCATCAGTACTTTTCGAACAAAGGACATGTCTGAACTCCTTAAATTCCACAAGTTCGTCGAACAGCACTTCGAGAAGTTAACCAATGAGACACAGTACTTTCGTTCTGTTATCTTCCAGTTTCTAGTGATCCGAACTTCTTACATTTCCACATCACAATATGTCAGAACAATGGGTGGAGAAACCAAATGTTGAGACAAAAGTTACTCTCATTTGTTTATCTTTCAGTCATTAGCAGTGGGGTCATTTTAACCTGGAAAATCTTCTGGACTAAGTCGAAATCAGGTTGTGGCAAGGTTTGAGGGCTTCCCAACAAAGAAGCTCGAGGCCTTGAGGATGGCGGCAGCGCTTTATTCAAGATTGGAAGGTATAGCTACTGAGCTAGGAAAATGGAAAGTAATCCCTCCTTTAAGCCAGCTTCTTGACAAAGTCGAATCATACTTCAACAAGGTAGGCTCCAAGTACCTATACCTGTAGAGACATACCTTGTGTCTATACTATATATGTGTCATACTAATTGGGGGAAAAAATGTCGGCGACAGATTAAGGAGAGGTGGATGCATTAGAGAGGAGCAAAGACAGAGATGAAGCGTTTCCTGAGCCAAAATATTCACTTTGATTTCGGCATTTTGGTTCGAATTAAAGAATCGGTGGTGGATGTTTCTTCAGGCTGCATAGAGTTGGCACTGGAGGTATGATTTACTTATAAGTGCAAACAACTTGAGAAAAGAAGATACATTGTTTATGTATTTCGGCTTAAAAATTTTTGTCCAGGAACGGAGAGTGATAAAAGCATCAACCGATGGGGCTCGCATAACCAACACCGAGAGCAAAACTACAACATGCGTAAAGTTGCTCCGGCAAGCTTTTCGACTCGCGTTTCGCGCCTATAACTTTGCGGGCGGCCAAGATGACCGAGCTGACCAGTTGACTCAAAGATTAGCCGGTGAGATCGAGGCCGATCCTCTATGAATCTAGTATCTCTTTAACAATAATACCTTTGAATAACTTACCCGCCTCATAGCACATACGGTGAGATCATCTGCAAGAAAGGTCAGTAAGATCGTCTGCAAGATCAATTCCGAATAACCATGGTCTTGTTAAAGTACCGATTATTGGATACCACATTGTTATGTAAACAGAAGTCACTGAATGTGCTATCCTCATGTAAGAGCATGAACTTTTATATGAGACTATAAAGCGCGCTTCGATTATAAGCTGTTGCAGAAAAGCCCGTGTTGCGACCACGCCACAGCATGCACACCAGAGATAATATGACACCGGGAAAATTTCTACTCCCCTCTTTGTCTAATTATAAGAGCATGCCGAAAACCGCAGCAACAAATCAGCCAGGCAATGTAAAATTGGGACACAAGAAGCGTTGAAAATATGTCTCGAGTTTGAGCCCAAAGCGAAAATATGAGTATTTTAAATTGGATAATTCGCAAATATCCGAAATCAAGCAAAAAAAAAAAGGAAAATATTTGAAATTCACTTTCCTAATATACGATGGAGTCTGTTCTCAAACTAGAAATATTAGACTTTGACTCGGTCAACGTGTCAGAAGAAAGAAATCAACGAAAAAAATAAAGGAAAGTCATACTGGATTGTTTCCTTCTCCAACTGGGTGTTGACTTCTTTGACCAATTCAAATATTCGTTTCTTATTGGCGGTGGCTTATATATATTCTCATCAGCTATTCTGTGGACGACAAACAGAAGTCTTGAAGCGCCGTTTTCTCTGAGTGCCGTGGGTGCCAAATTTCCGAGTGACATCCATAGGTGCCGGGTGCTTGGTAGTGGGTTCGTGATTTTATTTGTAAAATTACATCAAGAGTTTAAGTGTTCGTAGCGATTAAATTTTGTGATAAGATTTGTATATAATTCCTTCGTGAGATTGATAGATTATTTCGTGAGGAATTATAGGGCTAAACACTGCGTGAGTTATTAGGTGTAATTGAGGCTTGAGAAATATCGAGAGTATTTGAGTGATTCGAGTGTGGTTGTAATTTTCGTTGTATCGCTTGATCTATAGTAGAATACCGTGCTGCTCTCCCCGTGAATATAAGTCACTATGATCGAACCACGTAAATCTGGTGTCTAATTTATTTTTTTATTCTGTCAATTTTATTGTTCGATCGATTGGCTTTCGCAACAAAAAGTTTAACGTGGAAAGCTGAGCTAGAGAAGAAAACTACAGAGTAAAGCTCGCCAAAACTTCTACGACATACAATGGGATTGCAAAAGGTTTTCTCTAATCCTGTGAGCGAGGATGCCGGAAATACGCCGATGGAGAAGGGTTGTCCGTGACCGACGCTAGCCAACACATGGCACACACCTCCATGTCCAACGGTGGAGATTGCGCTGGTTGATCTACTAACTAGAGTGATCCTCATGTGATATCATGAGACAAGAGTAAAAAAAAAAGAAATATAACGTCTCCCAAATAGTATGAGAATTAGGGAATAAATACTCCTTAATTCTAAGAGTTTACCTGAATTTTTTTTTCATTAATTTTCTATAACTTCAAAAGGATAAAATAAAAAAGGAGATCGAAACAACGATCCCAATGAACTATAATTCATTCGGATCGGTATCGCACTTTAGAGCAGTTGGTAATTCGAAGATCAATGACTAGAGTGAAAATGAAAAATATGAATTTATTCGAATCACCGCATCAAAGAAATATCTTGAATTTTACGGCCGGAGTAAAAGTGATGGACATTGTCATTAGTCGGTTAGTTTAATTTATACCAGGTAGTACTACATTAATCATGGTCTTAATCAGTGATGGTAAAAGGTAATATAATTTCCATGTAAATCGGCTAATTATCGGCCCTATGAGGTTAAAGTGTATATCAATGATAGTTCGGCCATCGAAAAAATGGTAAATAATTGGAGTACACACAGTCGACGCATCGTAAGTAATTATTCTTTTTTCATCTTTTGTCAAGAAATGTGATTCTGATTCTTTTTTTATTGCTATGAACAACCGTAAGTGAAAAGATTAACATCCATAGGTCCAAGGGAACCTACTCCCCTCCCTCCCTCTTTGACTCTTCCCATTTTCGTATTGGTTTTTCTTACGGACAGGATTGTCTTCCAATCACTCGGAACAGCCTCCCAATGTCGAGGATGTCGAATGCCAAGCGAGAGCAGTGCCTGTGAGCACGTCTAGGAAGCCGACGGGAGCAATGTTGAGGGCGAGCAGCTCCTAGAAGCAGCAGCTGAGGAGGAAAACACAAGCAAATGGTCAGAACCAAAACGACGAAGGAGGAGGAAGAAGAAAAGCACGGTCGAGAAAATTTCGACTTACATTTCCCTTGGGATGGCGGTTCCTGGGGCCACGAAGTGAAGTTTTCCACGTCGAGGAGGCTTGTGTTCGCGTCGTAAAGGGTGGGGAGCCCGAACCTAGCGCCTGGCGCAGACTGGGGCGAACTCCGCTAGCTGAGAAACTTGGAAAGCCATTGTAATTAACCCTCTTTCTTAAAATCAATTGCCCTTGGATGGACTTCCCCGCACAGGGATGCTTGCAGAAAAGACTTTCCCGAGGATGAGTACATTACACTTCTCACTTATTCTTTGCTAGGTTTCCCCTTTCGTCGCGTTCAACCTGGCACAAAAAGGCAAACAATAGATGAATCAGCCCAAATGATTGAAGGGTTGGTCATAGGGCCATGTTCAACCTCCAAACATGGGAGTGCTGTCGTTTGTGCTGGATTTGTGCATGTTTGAGGATAATAGTCCCTCGATTCTAATGATACCCGATATATTTTGATTTAAAGATTGAAATATTAAGATATCACATCTTTTAACCACAGAAATATTAATGGCTGATGAAACTCAGTACGTTTAATTTGTTCTTTTTGTTAAAATATGTCTCGAGTTTAAGCTCGATAGATGAAACCAGATCCGAGATTAAATATTATTTTACGGAAGTCCGAAAGTTAGCAAAGGAAAATATACAAAATCAAATTCCGAATTAAAGTTGGGATGCGCATCAGAGTCTTCGCCCACCGAAACAGGAAAGTCGAACATGGAGCTTTCACGTTGAAGTCGGTCAACAAACAAAGAAAGGAAAGGATATTGTGCTCAGGTGGAAAGAAGAAATAAAATAAAAAGAAAAGAAAAGCATGGCTGGATTTTACTTCCTGATCTCAAGCGTGGACTTCTTTTGTTGATCAACGTGGGACTACTATTCAGGCGGTGGATGTCACGTGTATATATATGCTCATGGTAAGGGGATGCTTTCAACGAAGACTTCTTCAAACCCCGCTTCCTTGTGAGTGCTTGGTAGTTGGTTTCGTTTGTGAATTACGCCAAATAAGAATTAGTGCTCAAGCTGATTAAATCTTATGATAAGATTTGTATATAATTCTTTCGCGAGATTGAGATATTATTTCGTAATGAGTTATAGAGCTAAACACTGTGTGAGCTCTTGGATGTAATTAGGGCTTGGAAAACACTCAGAGTATTTGAGTAACTCGAATGTGGTTATAATTTCCGTTATATCGCTCGATTTATAATGGAATTCATTACGGCTGTCCACGTGGACGTTGATCATTCCGATCGAATCACATAAATCTGATGTCCGATTTATTTTCTTATTCTGTCAAATTTTATTATTCGTTCGTTTGGCTTCCATAACACTTTTGACTTGAATGATAGTTAGAGAAATATCAGCTTATAAGCTTTCTAACGCATGGAAAACCACAAAATCGTGTTAAACGGGCGTATCTCGTGGAGGGACCGCCAGGTGGGTTTCACAATAAGAAACAGCAGAGTGCATCCCTTCATAGAACAATAGCGATTGCTTTTTCTTATTCGAACCCGCACTCGATCTATCATTTTTTTTATTCAATTTCGCACGTGCTCGGCTTGCTACAATCAAAGAGCAAATCCTGAATAATTGAAAAAGGGCAAGATTTCTCCTCTGGGAGAACAAGAAAAAGAGAGGAAAGAAAGCACGAGGAAAGCAGAGAAGCAAAGGAAAGCGAGATCAATATCATTGAAACACAAGGAAATGACCACACAGTGCAAGAAAGATGTCCGCGTTTTTACGTCCGTAGAATGGATCTGTCCCTCTGGTTCTTCAACTCGGCATAATCCATTTGCTGTGACTTTGCTTCAATCCCTTACCGAATATAAAGGAATTGCCACACCCACACATGATCTGCGATTGCTGGGCATCGAGATCAGCCATAGGAAAACGTGATTTGCGATGTTTGGCGTGGAGAGCGAATGGCCTTCCGCTTCGACGAGCGGAGGCCCAGACCCACCGACCCACCACCCCCCCCCCCCCCCCCCGGGGGGGCCTTTTGCTTTGGTCAATTCATTCGATGTTTGGTGTTGATGTTTGGCATGATGTTTGGCATGGAGAGCGAATGGCCTTCCGCTTCGACGAGCGGAGGCCCGCACCCCCACCCCCCTCTTGCTTTAGTCACTTATGTTTGGCGCGATGTTTGGCGTGGAGAGCCCCCCCCGGGGGTGCCTCGTGCTTTGGTCAATTCATTCGATGTTTGGCGTGACGTTTGGTGTCGATGTTTGGCGTGACGTTTGGTGTCGATGTTTGGCATGATGTTTGGCATGGAGAGCGAATGGCCTTCCGCTTCGACGAGCGGAGGCCCGCACCCCCACCCCCCTCTTGCTTTAGTCACTTATGTTTGGCGCGATGTTTGGCGTGGAGAGCGAATGGCCTTCCGCTTCCCAATCACCCACCCACCCTCCCGGGCCTCTTGCTTTAGTCACTTCATTAGTTTTACTTTATTTTGAAAAACTTGCCATATGTAAAGTCTTTTGAAGAGTCACGTCACTGAAAACAAGGGACCAGGGCGGATTGGAATTTCTTCCCTCCCGGGACCTCTTGCACTTATCCTCATCTTGTAAGGCGGGCTACTAAGATCCATTCCTTATTTTAACATGCCTCTTGCTTTAGTCACTTCATTGGTTTACTTGATTTTGAAAAACTCGCCATATATAAAGTCTTTTGAAGGGCCACGTCACTAAAAACGAGGACAAGGGGGGGATTGGAATTTCTTCCCTCCCCGGACCTCTTGCACTTGTCCTCATCCCGAGAGACGGGCTACTAAGATTCATTCCTTATTTTAATGTGACGATGTCCGTACGCCTCGCACCCCCAATCGGGTAGGTATATTTTTATAATCCCTTCCCAAGTAATACCTTCTACTTGCTTTGCATCTTAGAGATCTCGAGATCCGGATGAGGCCTGAGATGAACCATTTTAATGCCGTGCTCAGGATGATAAAATCAGTAATCACTTCATATGTCAACTTAATTTTGAAAAACTCTTTGATGGGAGACACTAGCTGATGGAGAAGACATTTCAGGCGACAAAAAAAGGGGTAAAATATAAGGGCCTCGAGGTGAAAAATATAAAAGTCAAAAGATTCGTCGAAATTTCTAGATACGATGATAATTGAGTGCTTGTTTGTCCAAACCATTCATAGTGTGTCGAGGACGATCATTTTTTAGATTAAGGTTCCGTTTGGTTCGCGAAAAATGAATAATATGAAAAATGTTTCCTAAATATGACCATTTGCACCACTTAAAAAAATTAGTCAATGGAAAATATCTTCATTATCGACAATAACAAAATATTTTCGTGAATAATAAAAATATTTTTCGTCAAATCTTTTTTGTAAGCAATATAAATAATAATTTTTAAAAGAATATTTTTCAAATTAATCGTTTTGCGTGGAACAAACATAGCCTAAATCAAAAGATAAGTACATAAATCACGATGCCTTAGTGGATGGGACGGATAAATGGAAAACGTGCTCCGAAAGCAGCTATACGAGAATCTTCCATGACCAACTCACCAGCGCCTATATAAAGGACGGTTTAGCATACTAAGAGAATCAGCAACATATTTCGCAATGGCTCTTCCTGCTTCGCTCACAAACTTCCTCCCCTCCTCAATACGCCCTAGCCAACCCTCTCTCTCACCCTTCGGTCGCCCTCGTCCTGCTGCCGTCTCCCCCGGCGCTCGATTCGCGAGATGTGCTTTGAACGTTGAGGATCAAGATGTCGCGAGGCGTTCGGCGAATTGGAAACCTACCGTTTGGGACTATGGCTTTGTGCAGTCACCCGATGCTGATTTTGCGGTCATAATTCTTCTGTTATTTGTTTTTTCAGCACACAACCCAGCCTAGCTTAAATTCTATGGGAAATACTCATATTTGGTCCTTAATTTGTATTTTTTTTCCCAATTTGGGGCTCGAACTTGTGGAAAATTTTCCTATCAAAATTTCTTGGTCTATGGTGACAAATTGGAGCTCGAGTGAGTGTCAAGGCTCGCCCGGCTCTCGCGACCTCTGGTCAGGGCCGGGTGAGCCTCGCCGTCCTCTGGCCTCCAGCCGGTCGCCACTCCGGCGAGCGGCTGAAGGAAGAGGGAGAAGAAAAAAAAAAGAGAAAAAATTCAAAAAAAATATTAAAATATTATTAAATTTTGTCCACGTCAGTGTCGGTGACCGGTCACCGGTCGGCCAACGTCCATGTCAGCAAAATCTGGCCAAAAGGATTGAATTGGCACTTTATCAAAAGGTTTAGGACTCAATCAGCACCAAAAATAGGTTTAGGATTAAATTGGCACCACCCAAAAAGTTTAGGACTTATTCAGCACCTTTCCCCGTGTCAATGCTAGTTGAATGTTTGATGTCGAGACTCTGCGCTATTTGGACAATCAATTCTTGAAACTACAGGGACAATAACCAAGATACATTTAATCAAATTTCGACAATTTTACGAAGAACTTAATTGGCTAAAATTCTATAAGTTCAATTACTTGATTGTACATATTTTTTAGTTCAAGGACCATATTGAGTACAGGAAAAAGGAAAAAAAAAACATAAGTTCAGGGATCGAATTTGCAATTTTTCCCTATATTATGTTTCCTTGATGAGATAGAGTCCAATAATGCCAAAACGACATTGAAACAAAAGGATTACTGTCTTGTGATTAAGATATGTGCATGTGTACTTCTTGTGAATTAGATTTGTATTCTCATTATATAGGCGAGAGCTCAACAGTGCTTGCTCAAATGTTCTTGCAAATGGCATGAGGATCAATCTGTTTCAACACTCGAAACGAAATTCAATTCTGCTTATGCATTAACTTTGATTAAGATCTCATTTTTCTGAGTTTTTCATGTGCCTAGGTGGATAAATATACAGAGCAAGTTCACAGGTTGAAGGAAGAAGTCAAGGGTCTATTCCACAGGGAGATGAATCAGGTGGCCGAGCTCGAGTTCATTGACGTGGTTCAAAGACTAGGGCTCGGATACCATTTCGAGACGGAGATCAAGAACGCCCTCAGTTCCATCTATAACAACACTGAAGATGTTCAGCTTTCAGACGATCTCTACACCGCTTCCCTTCGATTCCGGCTACTCAGGCAACATGGATATAAAGTACCGCAAGGTAGTCGCCACTCGCTAACCTTTTGCGAATAATGTTGACACAGCAAGATTCATCTTACCATTCCTTTTGTTGGACGTATAGATGCGTTCCAAAGGTTTATGAACAAGACGGGTACGTTTAACGAATCCTTCGAGAAGGATGTGAAGGGGCTTCTTGGTCTTTATGAGGCTTCTTTTCATGGACTGGAAGGTGAAACCATAGTTGAGGAAGCTGGGAACTTTGCTTCTAAGCATCTGAAGGATCTAAACCTCGACGAAGTTCCCGCTAATCTAGTGAGCGACGTGAGTCATGCATTAGATATGCCGATTCACTGGAGGCCAAACAGGTTGGAGGCTCGGTGGTTCATGGACATGTACGAGAAACAGCAAGACAGGATCCCTTCTTTGCTACGATTGGCTAAATTAGACTTCAATTTAGTGCAGTCAATCCATAAGAAGGAAGTTGGCAACATGGCAAGGTATACACAAGCATTCCATACATAGTTGATAGATGCATTTGACGTGAGGATATACATTCATGCAAATAGGAGCACATTTTGATCGACTTAGTCATCACATGTTAAATCTTTCAGGTGGTGGGTTGAACTTGGAGCGAATAAGATGACCTTCTGTAGGGACAGGCTAGTCGAACACTATTTTTGGTGCTGTGCAATGGTTTTTGAACCTCAATACACAGATTTCAGAGAAATGACTTCGAAGCTCACTAATATGGTGACACTTATGGATGACATTTATGATGTGTATGGGACGCTGGAAGAGCTTGAGCTCTTAACCGATTTCATTGTCAGGTTCGTCTAATATTAGCACCATCATTATTTTCACTTGAAACTACTATTGCCAAGAACAAAGATAGGGAATTAATAAGTCTATGATTGACGCGATGGATAAAACAGATCCCTAGAATTATATGTTATGAATTAATTTCTTTGATGTGTTTTGGACACATCATTTTTTAGGTTAGCATTTTGTCCTCTATGTAATTGATTAATTTGAGCTAATAAAGTAAGAGTAAGCACTGATTTTCATCATTATTACTAGAAAGTATTTCGATTGATGGTAAAACATACAAAATTGTTGACATGGTGATATTTTATCTAGGTGGGACATCACAGAGGTCGATAAGCTTCCTCTAACAATAAGGGCTTGTTTCTTGGCCTTGTACAACACGACCAACGAAATTGGTTATTGGACGATGAGAGAGCGAGGAATCAACCCTATCCCTTACATGCGAAAAGTGGTAATCTTGACTTGCTCAATCTTTGATCTAAGGGATATGTGTATCAGAGGTTTTAAAACTTATCACGAAAGTGTAATTAAGTTCTAAAATTTGAAAAAAGTACAATCAAGTTTTAAAATTTGTCAAATTGGTTCAATCGAGTCCTTTCGTTAATTTCGTTCAACTTTGCTAACGGAAAATGTTGATGTGTCATTTTTTAATATTTTCTCTCTCCCACATAGCGATAATGTGGCTAAAATCATGGAACATAAGGCTAAAACGACGTAGTTTTGGTCCAAATATGATTCTTAATACTAATTTTATTTAAATTAAATTTTTAAAAAATAAATTTTTTTTTAAAGGAAGAAACTAGCAGGGAGGGCTACAAGCCCTTGCTGTCGCCGCCCTACAATTGCCAGGAAAGGCCAACAATGGTGAGGGATGGTCGGTGAGGGTCGCCAGGTCCCGGCTAGGCTTCCCGGTGATGGTGGGGCGGCAGTGGCAATGACTTGCAACCCTCCTAGCCTAGTTTCTCCCCCTATGCTTTTTAAAAAAAAATTAATTTATTTGTTAAATAAAATTTATATTAAAAATTAGATTTATACCAAAACGACGTCGTTTTAGCCACGTCGTTGTTACGTAGAATAGAGAAAAAAAAAGTCACGTCAGTATTTTCCGTTAACTAAATTGGACGAAGTTAATATAAGAACTCTACTAAATCAATTTGAAAAGTTTTAAAACTTGATCGCACTTTCGTAATAAAAATTTATGGATTCCTAACTCTAGCCCGTGCAAGGCAACTCGTTTCTCTACTTCTACCTTTCGCTTATGACTTCTCTTTGAACATTGAGAATCCGAAAAAGTAGGAGAAAAGATCATCCCTCGACTTAGTGGTCATTGACACACTTTTTGGAATATTAATGCTACAGTGGGCGGATCAATGCAAGGCGTACATAAAGGAGGCCCGTTGGTACAACAACGGCATTAAACCTACACTGAAGGAGTACATGGACAATGCGGTGGATTCAGTTGGAGGGATGATTGTGCTGTTGGCCAGCTACTTCCTGACCACGGACAAATTGACAGAAGAGGGACTTGATTACGTGTCGAAAATCCCGAGTCTCATGCATTGTTCCTCCAAGATCTTTCGACTCAGCAATGATCTCAGTACATCATCGGTAATTCACTTTGACATTTGTCCTTCCCCTTGGAAATAATTTCTTATAAAAACAATACATCATCGGCATGCTCATAGTGACGTGCAATTTTTTAAAATTCACTTGATACGAATGTGAGATGAATCACGAGACTAATGTTTGTCACCCATTAATGTCGTCCGTGCTTAGTATGAATTGGCACAAGGGGACAATTTCAAGGCGCTGGAATGCTACATGAATGAAACCGGCGCTTCGGAAGAGGCCGCGCAGGAACACATCAGGCATTTGGTGCGCGAAACCTGGAAGAGGATGAATAGAGATGTGTTTGAGGACAACTTGTATCCCGGGTTTCGGCCTTTTCTCGATGCTGGTTTGAACTTGGCACGAGCTTCTCAGTGCTTTTGCCAGTATGGAGACGAACACGGCCTTTCTGATCACGAAACCAAGGTCCATATTATGTCGGCTTTATTCGAACCCGTGCCCCTCGATTAGGGATGCTCTAAGATAGTGATGGGTGTTTGTACAGGCTTCATAAGATTCGCCCAAGAAGCACATGTTCCATGCTTTGTGTTGTGGCTGACTACGTAAATTGTTGGGGAATTTGAAAGCTGATGAAAATAGAGCAGTACTTAATAGTTATTTGATGTATGATGACGATCACCGTCCTTAGATATTATTTGTCCTCACTATTGTCGCTGCCGGGTTTAAAACAAATACATCTTCAAGATATACACCTAAACCATAGAGAAACGAGTTCACCAATTACTCAATTTTTCTATTAAAATTTCACCTTGAATGTGTTATGAAACTTATGTGTGAAAAAAGAAGAATATTATAAAGAAGAGAGTGTTATGAAGAAGATAAGACTACTCTCCTTGAATAATTATAATGATTCATGTATGATTTGGTTTTATTTACAAATAACCAATCAACACATTTCTTGAGATATGTACCTTATCCCCACTATCATCACTTTGCATGATCAACTATCACTTCTATTCATGTCAACAATTACTTCTTTTCATATCCGACAACCATCTTTTTTTCATGTTCAACAATCACGTCTCTTCATGACAACAAACTATTTCAACAATCCCCTACTTAGTTTGTTATACGTACTAATTTACACAAATTTGTACATACAAGAAGGTATTTGTTAAGATTTAAACCTTTAATTAGTGTACACAATTCTATTAACGATATCAATGGTAGATAAAATTTTGAATCATGATTCCATTTGTTAATTGAATTATCACACATATGAACTTGCACGCATCTGGTTAGAAATTTCTTATGCCTTAGCACTTTTATGGCCTTGTGCTTCCTCTTGGATCCATGAACATTTACAAAAATTCATCCAACTTTTATTAGAAACGGCACCACTTCTTATGTTCATATAGGTGAAGTTCCTAACTTATTACCTGAACTCTTGCCTTGCGAAAATCCTTGAACTTCATTAAGGCTATGTTTTTTTCACAAAAAACAACAAATTTTCCGGATTTTCTGGCCTTTTGCTCATAGAAAATAAACTAGTTAAGCAAAACAATTTTCGCCAATGGAAAAAACACTTTCAAAAGTGGAGAAAACGATTGCCTCCTCTTTTTTTCACCCAGACCAAGGACGTTCTCCTCTATGCACTCCTTTTAATTATTATTATTTTATTATTTAAAAAAATCAAATTTTAATTATTTTTTATTTTTATTTCTCCTTCTTCTTCGGCCAATTGCCAGCCATGGCGACGACCGGCAACCGGCCACATTCTCCTCCATGCACTCCTTTTAATTATTAATTATTTTTATTTTCTTTTTTTAAAAATAATTTTTAATTAATTCTTATTTTTCTATTTTAATTTTATTTTTTTCTTTAATTTTGTTTCCTTCTTCTTCAACCAATTGCCGGCCATGGCGACAGCCAGCGACTAGCCATGTGCAAGCTCGAGCTCACTTGGGGCTGGCAACTGGCCTAAGAAGAAGGAAAAAGAAAAAATAAAAATAATTGATAATTAAAATTCAATTTAAAAAAAGAAAAGACAAAACTAAAAAAATTATTAAAAGAAGTGCACAAAGGAAAATCAAATAAAATTTTCTATACCAAATGGTGAAAAATATTTTATACTTCATATTTAGCTTTTAGTATTGGAAAATATTATCATTTTCCTAAATTATTTAAGTCAATGGACCTTTCCTTTAAGCACCAAACAGAATTTCGTCACATCATGTAAACAAATTCAGAAGGCAAATTATAGTATGTCTATGATATTCAAATTATTTTGACTCAAGGTATTATTACGCATATCATGCATTACAAAAAAACATGAATTTTGCTACGGAAATTTGCGACGGGGAATTTTTCGTCGCTAATTTGCGACGGAAAAATAAGTCCGTCGCAAATTTGCGACGGCAAAAATAAGTCCGTCGCAAGTAAATTTGCGACGGACAAAAAAGTCCGTCGCAAGCAAATTTGCGACGGACAAAAAAGTCCATCGCAAATTTGCGACGGAAAATAAGTCCGTCGCAAGCAAATTTGCGACGGACAAAAAAGTCCGTCGCAAATTTGCGACGGATTTTTTTTTTCCGTCGCAAATTTTCGACGGATTAGACAAAAAAATTCCCGCCCATTTGACCAAAAAAAAAGAAAAATTCCCGCCTGTCCTTTTACCCCCTTTTCTCTCTTCTTTTTTCTTTTTTCTTGTCTTCTTCCTCCTCTTCTTCTTCTTCTCTTCTTCCTCCTCACGCGCACATCTCTGCTCCGACCTTCTCAGCTCCTTCTCCCTCTTCTTCCTCTTCCTCTTCTTCTCTCTCTCTCTTTCTTGATCTCTGCAACCTCGGTCCACTCGTGCACAACCAGGTGTGGCATCACGAGGGTCCCGTCCCTGAAGATGACATCGAGTATGGACGAGGTTCCCTCAGCCCGTCTGAACTTGACGCCGGCCTCGTGCAGCTCCTTTGCGCGCGCACAGCCCCGATGGCCTCCTCATCCTCTCCATCTTCGTCTTCTTCGTCGAGATCCGGAACTCTCCTGTCGAGGCTCCTGGGCGTTGCCGTCCTGATCCTGCTCCTCGCGAGTTCCTGCTCGGCCACCCGCCTCGGGATGGCGTCCCCGGCCTTGTCCCGGATTGCCATGAATCTGGACCAGCCCCGCCGCCCGGAGGGCGTGACGAGCTTCCGGCACCGGGGCCGGGTCTTCAACTTCTTCCCCAAGGGGTCGACGGTGCCGCCTTCCGGGCCGTCGAAGAGACACAACAGCGTCGTCGACTCCGAGCCCCACGACTGAGGGGTGGATCAGCATGGAGGGTGCGTAGGTTTTTGAGCCGCTTCTCTACTTTCTGCTCCCAAGTTTTCCACATTTTTTTTTCGGGGTATAGGATTACTGAAGAGAGGATTCGATTACGGGACGGATCAAGAGCCCAGCAAGAAGAGATCTCCAAGGGGCTGATTGATGATTGATTGATACCTTCTTTTCTTCTTCCTTTTTTCTGGGGCTTTAGCATCGTATGTTTCGAGTTATACTGTACAGGGAAGATGTTCATTTGTTTGTTCCCCAAAAGCATGTTAACAATCCATGACACAATACAGATGAAAGGCTTATTATTCGCCAAGATCAAAATGTTTGATCAAATCTCTTCCTCTCTCTCTCTCTGAAAACGTGGGTGTTGAGAGTTGACTTTGATGGCGTCGAAAAAGACAGCCTTCGGAACTTGAAGAATGTGACAGTGGTCCTCAGTGCGGTGAGGTTATGGAGATTCTCGAGGACAAAAAACGGAACTTGGTTTTCCAGGAGCAGGACGTCGTGGAATACGCTGTTGATCATCCACTGCTTGCTGAATATCTCATCGTTCTCATCTCGGAGCTAGACGTAATGGTTCCTTATGAAAAGCTCAACTACAAAAACTGCGTCCAATAAGATCATTTTGACGAGCTCGTCACTGCCCTGGGTGAGATTTTCTTGGTTGCATTGTCGAATGCGGTCTTCCGAATCATTGATCATTTTGATACAAGACGAGAGGTCGCAAATTAATGACCAAAAAATAAATTCATCAAAAATTACCGTCGCAAATTACTAGTGACGAATTTTGCGACGGAAAAAAAATAAATCCGTCGCAAATTTGCGACGGAAAATAAATCTACGACGGAAAAATAAATCCGTCGCAAATTTGCGACGAATTATTTGCGACGAATTTTGTAACAAATTTTGCGACGAATTTTTTTGCGACGGATAAAGTTCGTGGCTAATTTGCGACGAATTTTTTTTCGTCGCAATTTTGCGACGGATTTATTTATTTGCGACGGAAATTGAAATTTTCCGTCGCAAAAATTTGCGACGACCTATTAGCGACGGAAAAAATTCCTTCGCTAATTTCATCGCAAATTCGATTTGCGACGGATTTTGCCAAATTTTTCGTCTCAAAATTCGTCGCTAATCCCTTGTTTTTTTGTAGTGATGACTGAAGTGTAATAACTTTGACCATGTCAAATTTTCAATGATGATTCAAGCCCAAAAGGAGGAGGAAGGAGATTATTCCTATGCTGGGTCAAACGGGTTAAGCCGGGTTGATTTGACCCAATCCGGAAATATATGGGTCAAGGTCGGGTTGACTCGATTTTTTGCAGGTTCTAAACACCCTATTTTTCTTTGTTGGACTCTCTGTTGCAGTAGGCCACTCTCAAATTCGGAAAGTCCACAATCAGAACCTTTGCCTCGATGATAAGTACTTCCGCTTCCCACGTGAAGTGATCTACTCCTTGAAGTGTCTTCGCAAGGGTCAAGTTGTCTGACCCAACCAACAGACTCTCGCTCGTGCGTGTCTTGCTAAAAAAATCTAAGCGTTTCAACCAAAGCCAGAGCCTCCGTCTATGCGGCCGAGCTCGACCTCACCTCCATCGCGCAACCATCAATTAACTCTCCATGGAAGTTCCGCCCAGCACAGCTGATGGCCCTAGTCGTCGATCCTCCAACGAAGGAAGCATCCACGTTGAATTTGAAGGTGATAATCAGGTTCAAGTTTGCTTTTGCCAGGTCTAATATAGATGTACGTCAATGAAAATGGTGATCGTTGCAAGATTTAGTCCATCTAGAAAAAAAGGAATTATCTTAAATAATTGTAAGACATAAAATTTCAAATTTTAATTGAGAGAACTGTTAGAGATTTAAGATTCATTTATATCGCGATGTAGAGTCTTTTTACTTACGATTTTGCCCAACATGTAGACTCATATGATTATGATTGATCTCAATAATATTGTGTACTACCTAGGAGGTTAAAAGGAATACTAGTGCAATTTCGAAAGTTAAAAGGAATATGCCAATTCCTTATTCTAAAATAATAAATGAGTGCAATTTCCAAATTCCCACGGAGGTTGTATATCGAGTTACGCACAGTGGGTATGCTATGAGAAATTATTGAATACTTTGAGTATGTCACATGACGGTTACCCTCACGCTTATGCAAGTTTTTTATCACAAGCTGTGTTACTTGCGCTGACTAACAATTCCCGGTACAAGTCTTGCTTCAGCTGATGATTGGAACCGTTGAAGATCTGCACAAGTTATATCTTGACGTCGTATCAGCCAATTTGACCTCGGGAAGAGTAGAAATATCAGTACGTCAGGTCCGTTGACGGTGAACAACATTTTGTCACTTTCTCTCTCGTCTGAAGAGCCTCTCTCTATCACTTGGATAGCTTTGCTCTAACTCCCTTTTTCCTTCAAAACCCAAGAATCCATCTTCACATCACAGCAAATGCTCTCTCGTTTTCCACTTCCCTTACATCATCCCCAAACCCTCCCATAAACCGAAAATCGCTCACAATGTCGAGGCTCAAGAGTCCAACAAACGACAGTGAAGAAGAACGACACTACTGCAGCTAAATACCCACATTCCGACCTCGGCGCCGGTGGAAGGAATACCTGTCCCCCCCTCTTGCCACATGCCACTCCACACTTATAAGGAAACCGTCACTTTCCTTCCGGAGGTCGCAAGCAGCAAAAACTACTCTATAAAAGCAAATCATGATCGCAGCAAAAGGTTTGTCGAGCAGGGTCCAAAAGGCGATTCTGGTAGGATTCCCAGTCCCCTTGGTGATGCAATGCTTTGGGGTACCTACGTAAGTAAAATAAATATAAGGAAAGCGCTTGACACTTATGTTAGATCATCTTAGACTTACCAGTTCAGCATTATGGAAGAAAATAGAGAACGAGACCTCAGGATGGCAGCATTATGTAGAAGGTTAGGACATCTATGGATAGGCAGGAAGATTGTTGCCTTAGACAATGTTGTGACGGAAGCAAAACTGCAAGAGTGTGAACATATTGTCTTTGGCAAACTCCATGGAAGTCCTTTTGTCAACTTCCAAGCTTTCCAAGCCACTATGAAGAAAGCCTGGAAAACAAACACAGTCATCTGTAAGCATCTACAACTTGGTCTATTTTCCTTTGAGTTTGAATCTACTTAGGAAAGAAATAAAATACTGGATTCTGGACCATGGTCGTTCTCAAGCCATTTGTTGGTGATTAAACTATGGGAGCCAAGCATGCCACCACAATGTATTAGATTCGACTCATGTACCTTTTGGGTTCAAATTCATGGCCTACCTATTGAAGGAACAACTGAAGAAGCAATTAGAGAAATTGTTGAAAATATAGGGGAAGTTTCGGAAGTGCGAATAGAAACAAAATGATATGCATCAATTGTGGTGGGGAGAGCTCGAGTTGTGTTAAAATTATCAACTCCCTTCTCATCGGGCATGCTATCCAGCTTTAGAGATAAGGAGCATTGGCTAGATTTTAAATATGAAAGACTTCCCCACTTTTGCTACTCCTGTGGGATAATAGGGCATTATGCAAAAAATTGTGAACTAGTGCCTTATGTTTAAGACTTCATTTCCACATATCAAAAATTGTTTTATGGACCCTGGCTCAAAGCTGAAGAGGCCTCTATCAGCCCCTTTTGAAAGGCCTTTTATGGGGATATTCTGGAAGGGGAAGAAGGGCAGGGGTTGGAGCAGGAGATGGTACTAGAAACCCCACAAAATGCTGGACAAATTACTTTGGTTCAGAATATTGCAAGTAGCTCACATACCAGACTGAACAACAGACAAGAGGATAGGGGAAAGAGGAAACTTACCGAAAAGGAACTTATCGCCATATCATGCAATCAGGAATTAGAAGAAGATGCTCATCCTGATTCAGCTATCCCACTGCAAATTGAACTAGCATCATCACAGACAATGAGTGCTGGACTGCAAAGCAAAAACAGAAAGCTAAAGGAGAGAAATTACAAGAAAGGCAGCAGATATGAACCGTATGATTAGAAGAGTTCCAAGGGACAAATGCTAGATGAAGCACGGCTCTTAGAAACTCCGATGCACTTTGCAAAAAAACCTGAACAATGGGCTCTAGTGGCTAGCCCTAATAAGCCACCGGGTTACAAGTGAAGCTTTTCTGTTGGAACTGTCAGGGGTTTGGTCCACCCTTGACGGTTCAAGCCTTAAGGGCCATTATGGCCCAAGAAAGACCCGATGTGGTATTTTTTATGGAGACCAAGAATCAAGAACATCTAGTACGTCGTTTAAGCAAAAATTTAAACTTTCAGAACTGTTTTAATGTTAATCCAGTAGGGATTGGGGGGGTTTGGCTCTGCTGTGGAAGAGTGGGATTTCATTGACTGTCAATTCAGCCACAAATGAGTCCATCGATATTACCCTTCAAGATAATGAGATGGCCCAACAATTCAGGGCTACTTTTGTGCATGCACCAACAATGTTTCAAGACAAAATACAATTATGGGAAGAGTTGAAACAACTGAGTATACAGAACAACTTGCCTTGGGTGTGTATTGGGGACTTCAATGAAATCTTGAATTATTGGGAAAAACTGAGGAAGCGGCCTTTGCAACAATATAAAATGAATGCATTTAGAGATTTCCTCAATGCATGTGGATTAATGGATTTAGAAAGCAAAGGTTGCGCATTTACTTGGGCTAACAATCGAGAATGCCAGGATTATGTTCAAGAAAGACTGGACAGAGCAGTTTACAATATTGAATGGAGAATATGTTTTCCTCAAGTTGAAGTTTTCGCTTTATCGGCTATCGAATCTAATCATAGCCCCATTGTACTAGCCTTATCAGCCAAACCAACTAGAAGAAACAAAATGTTTAGATTTGAAGTATTTTGGATGGAAAATGAGGATTGTGGGAGGTTAATCAGCCAAAGCTGGAATCAGAAAAGGTTACAACAATCTAATCTAGTGCAAAAAATACAAGCAATCTCAATCGAATTGACCAGATGGAGTAGGAAAAATTTCCACAACAACCACAAGCAAATCAATGCATTGCAACAACAGCTAATGGCCTTGACAAATGATCAGACTATGTACGACAATTAGAATAGAAAGAGGGTTATAACTGAACAGATTGAAACATTGTGGAGACAGGAGGAAATGTACTGGGGCATAAGGTCTCAAATCAATTGGCTGAAATGGGGAGACAAAAACACAAAATACTTCCATGTGATGACCATTTAGAGAAGACAGAGGAACAGAATATCTATGCTCAAAAATGCTGACAATATGTGGATTCGTGATACCCAGATACTAAAAGAGATGACAATGGAATTTTTCCAATAGCTATATAGTTCAGAGGGCCCCCAAGAATTTCAACCTGTTTTGCAACAATGTCCAACTCTTGTCACGGCTGAAATGAACCAAGAACTGATGGCTCAAGTCACAATGGGGAGGAGATCCATACATTAGCTTTTCAATTGGGCTCTTTGAAGGCACCGGAACCGGATGGTTTGAATGGCCAGTTTTATCAAAAAAACTGGGATGCTGTAAAAAGTGGTGTTTATGATGAAGTGAAGAAATTTTTCTATTCTGAAAATCTGAATCCAAAACTAAATAGAACTAATATCACCTTGATTCCAAAAGTTCCTAACCCAGAAAGCTTGGATCAGTTTAGACCAATAAGCCTATGCAATTTTGCATACAAAATTATTTCGAAAGTCTTGGCAAATAGATTGAAAAAGTGGCTACGAGTTATAATCGGAGGAGAACAGTAGTGGTGGCCACGGTTCGGAACCGGCCGGTTCCGGTTCGTGGCCACATGTGAACCGGAACCGGCCGGTTCCGGTTCCGGTTCCGGTCCGGCCGATTCCTATTCGTAATTTAAAAATTTTAAAAATAAATTATGAAATAAAAAATAAATAATTATAAAAATATGAAATAATGAATTATTCAATATAAATTATAATCAAAGTGAAAATTGTAGAGGTGATCAGTTCCCGGTCGGAGCCGGGAACCGAACCGGTAAGACCGATCTTTTAATTTTAGAACTAGTAACCGGACCGGCAAACCATAGAACCGGGAACCGGACCATTGGTCCGGTTCGATTCTAGGCGGTCCAATGGAACCATTTGCTCTTAACTAGCAAAGGATCGTAGCCACAAAAGGCATACAACTTCACATGCTCATGACTTGGCTTGGATTTTATAAACAATCCCTTTGATGGTCTCTTCATTCCCATTCGATGTGGGACTCTTGGCATTTGCATAAAGACAAGCCAAGAGTCTCATATTGAAGGCGTTCAAGGCAAACCGAGAGTCCCACATCGAATGGGAATGAAGAGACCATCAAAGGAGTTGTTTATAAAACCCAAGCCAAGCCTTGTAATTAGAGTTCAATACACTCAAGCCAAGCATTGCATTTGGAGATCAATGCACTTACAATGCATGGCAATTAGAGTTCAATTTGTTTTATAAAAAAAATTAAATAATGAATTTTTTTTAAAAAAATTTCATTATTATTATTATATTTTTAAATATTTTGGAACCGGAACCGGAACCGGCGGTTCCGGTTCCAAAATTGTGAAACCGGAACCGGGCTCGTAGGCTACGGGCCGGTTCCGGTTCCGAACTGCGGGCCCGGTCAACGGGCCGGGCCCGGGTTTGACCGGGCCGGTTTCGGGCCGGTTCCGGGCCAAAACCGGCCCGTGGCCACCTCTAGAGAACAGAGTGCATTTGTGGTCGGAAGACAAATCCAAGACAATATTCTGATTGTTCAAGAAGTCCTCCATCAATTGAAAATCATAAAAAGAAAAAGAAAATTTCACGTAGTGTTGAAACTCGATATGAAAAAAGCCTACGATAGGGTAGAGTGGGATTTTCTTGAAGCAAGCACGCTCAAAATGGGTTTTAGGGAATGGTGGGTAAAGAGAATAATACAATGTGTAACTTCTGTCTCCTTCAGTGTAAAAATGAATGGGGAACCATTGCCCTATTTTAAGCCAACATGTGGAATACGACAAGGGGACCCCATATCTCCCTATTTGTTCATAATGATAGCAAACACACTCTCGGCTTTTATGAGAAAGGCAATACAAGATGGCACTATCTCTGGAATTAAACTAAACAGGTATTGCCCAACTCTATCTCATCTTCTCTTTGCTGATGATTTCATCTTCTTCTTAGATGGCAAGTTTACTGAATGTCAAAATCTTGCATTGACCCTAAATCAATATTGTTATGCACCTGGCCAAGCAATCAACTTAAACAAATCTGGCATATTCTTTAGCTCCTGCTGTCCACAGAACTTAAGAGACAATATGGCTGCTGAACTTAGGGTTCCGAAGATCAAGAAAACTAACAAATACTTAGGGATTCCTTTGGATTGGGGAGAATCAAAGAAACAAATGTTTAGTTGGATTTTAGCAAGAGTTAATATAAAACTAGAAGGCTAGAAGGAAAAATTTATTTCAAAGGCAGGAAAAGAAACACTGATTAAAACTGTTGTTCAAGCTCTTCCTCAATATGCTATGTCAATATTCAAAATTCCAGTTTCAATTTGTCGGTCCATAGAAAAAAGGGTTGCAGCATTCTAGTGGAAAAATTATGAAGCAAGGAAAGGTCTTCACTGGAAGAGGTGGGAAGTTCTAAAAACTAGAAAAGATAGAGGGGGTTTGGGATTTAGAGGTCTAACATCTTTCAATAGAGCAATGCTTGGTAAACAAGCATGGAGACTATCTCAAAACCAGTTATTATTATGGAGCCAATTTCTAAAAGGAGTTTATTTCCCTACAAGATCATTCTGGCAGGTTAGGAAGGGGACTCGACCCTCTTGGGGATGGTAGAGCATACTGATGGGCAGGGAGAAAATATCAAGTTCAGTCATGTGGTCAATTCGCACAGGGGACAAAATCAGTATTCGGGAAGATAGGTGGCTCAAAAGAGGAATAATAGGAGGACCAGCAACCAGTCAAGAATTGCAAACCTAATTAATCACGAGGACAAATCATGGGATGTAGATAAGTTGACAAGAATATTTGAAGATTAGATTTTCGATGAGGTGCTAGCAATACCACTTTGCAGTAGAGCAACAAAAGATAAACTAGTATGGACAGCCACAAAGTCGGGAGAATTTACGGTGAAGAGCGCATACAACCAAATCCGTGACAAAGAATTCCCACATAAAGAAAGGCAAGTATCATCATCTTTCCAGCCGTCCCCCAAACTGTGGTGCCGAATCTGGAAATTAACAATTCCCCCCAAGGTAAGACATTTTCTATGGAGTGCATGCCAAAACGCCCTCCCCACGACAGAAAACCTCTACAAGAGGAAAATATTACCTCATCTAGCTTGCCCTTTCTGTAATCAAGAGGTTGAATTAGTGGAGCACCTCTTTCTAATTTGCCCCTAGACAGTAGCAATTTGGACAAACCCATCAGTTCACATCAAAATCGCACGCAAGGAAATCACACGAATTGAGGTATGGATTCAAAAATATCAACAACTACTTCACAAATTGCTATCACTAGATGAGATTGCTATTATCCTGTGGTTGATATGGAAGGCCAGAAATGAGTTTGTCTTTCGAAGAAAGCCCCTGAATCCGAGAACCTTAATTGAGTCAACAAGGATTATGACTCAAAACTATAGCAAGTGGAATCAACAAAGCTCAAATCTGTATACTGAACAAAGACTGTTACCTCAGCACTAGAACCCACCGACGAGGAACTCCTTCAAAATCAATATTGATGGATCCTTCCTTGAACATGCAACAGAAGGAGCAGTAGCTGGGATCCTCAGAGACGCGACTGGAACTTTGCTTGACGGCTTCGCCGGGACAGTTCTGGCGACTTCACCGCTACACATAGAACTGCAAGTGCTACTGCAAGCGCTCCAAGCTTTCGTCGCCCGGAGAAACGAGCGCATAGTGCTGGAAACGGATAGTCTTTTGATTGTCAAGATGTTGAATGAGCAAGGTCAAGTTGGCTGGGAAGATGAAGCTGCTGTCCACGAAGCCCAAATCCGTTTGGCCCACTATAGCAAGATAACTGTGGTCCAATGCAACCGAACCGCCAACCAAGCTGCTGATTGGATCGCTAAGGCACAACTTCAAAAATATCTTTTTTCATCTTGGCTCATGCATCCCCCCAACCTTTATGGGAGTTATTATGTTTTGATGCTCCACTGTCGGGCTGTAGATCCAAGAACTCTTAAGTTTCAATCAAAGCGTTCTTTTTCGACCAAAAACAAAGGGTCCGTTGACAATTAGTGAAATTTGAATCTGACTTATTACTTTCATCTATTAAATACATCAACTAACAAGAGGGCACTCGCATAGGGACTGATCCATCTATATCGTGCTCTAAGATCCGTCAGAAACTTGTGGGCGTAAAACAACAAGTTGATAGCCAATACTGGAGATATTGCTGAAGATGGAACGGACAGTGTCGATGTAGATCAACTTGGTAAGTTATCCGATTAGATTATTTTTAGATGCTCCCTAGACTAAGAGCACTGCGTTTCGTATAGGTGCCAGAGTGCTTGCCAAGCTCCATCACATGATTAACATTGCAAAGGAGTTATTTCACGTGATGGACGAAGATGAGGAAATCAGTGACAGCAACGAAAAGAGTAATGTTTTTGGGGAGATCCTGAGTGAGTCCTGCTTGGACAACAAAAGTACCTGTCCCTCACCCGACACTCCAACATCGTTCCCGCCTGAGCTGAATCCTTCCACGAGGCCGCCTGAATTCACTGACATCTCTTTCAGGCCTCCATTTCTTCTGCCTCTCCGAATTCAAGCGGTGAAGCAACTAAATATTTTTGACATGAAGTGTTTCCCATTCTACACCCTTCCTCACTCACCAATGCAGAGTCACAACCTTTTAGAAGGTGGTGACATGAACAAGAAACTAGATGTGTCGACTCCCGAAAATGAAGCAGTTGTTGAAAGACTACCTGCGGAAGAAAGTAACCACGGGACAAAGGATTTTAAAATATCAGATAGTTTCCAAGATATACAAAGTGTTAGTTCAGATGTGAAGAAGCCGAGACCGGAAGGCCTAGATGAGGTAATCCATCCAGTGCTGCCACTGCTGCCTCCACTTCCGCCAGCTATGCCACCAAGGGACTCGTCTTTATCATTCAATAAACCAGAGACAACTCTGCCCCCGCCTCCACCGCCAATTCCACCAAGTAAAGGATCATCATCAGCTCCACCGCCCCCTATGCCACCATCCAGGGGAGGTGCACCGCCACCACCTCCTCCAGGTAGTTTGGCAAAAGCTCTGCGCGCCAAGCAAGCAAATACCAAGCTAAAGAGAACATGAGCAAGTTGTACAGAAACTTGAAGGCAAAGGTAGAAGGTGGAGAGAAAAACCAAAACTCATCAAAAGGCAAAAGAACACCAGTCGGAGGGTCTTCGGGAGGGAAACAAGGAATGGCCGATGCCATAGCAGAGATCGCTAAAAGGTCAGGTTCCACTACTGGCATTGATTTATATTCCCTTGTTGCAGTGAGTTAGTGAGCAAAAAAACTAAATAGCCACATTATGGCTTCGTTTGGTTCTATAGATCAACATATTTCCAACAGATCGAAGAAGACGTCCGAGAGCACAGCAATTTGATTAAGGAGATAAAAGCAGCCATCGGTACTTTTCAAACAAAGGCATGTCTGAACTCCTTAAATTCCACAAGTTCGTCGAACAGCACTTGGAGAAGTTAACCGATGAGACACAGGTACTTTCGTTCTGTTATCTTCCAATTTCTAGTGATCCGAACTTCTTAAATTTCCTCATCAAAATATGTCAGAACAATGGGTGGAGAAACCAAATGTTGAGACAAAGTTACTCTCATTTTTTTATCTTTCAGTCATTAGCAGTGGGGTCATTTTAACCTGAAAAATCTTCTGGACTAAGTCGAAATCAGGTTTTGGCAAGGTTTGAGGGCCTCCCAACAAAGAAGCTCGAGGCCTTGAGGATGGCGGCTGCGCTTTATTCAAGATTGGAAGGCATTAATACTGAGCTAGAGAACTGGAAAGTAATCCCTCGTTTGAGCCTGTTGGAAACAGATGCGGAAAAACAAAAGACAGAACACGGGAATTTACGTGGTTCGATCACAAGGTGATCTACGTCTACGGGCGAGGCAAGACAAAATTCCACTATAATCAAAGAGAGTACAGTTTTCAAAAGTCAAAACAACGACTAAACCTCACGGCTCACAAAACTCTCTAAAAACAAAATTCTCTCTGTACTACCATGAGAAAACCTAGCCGCAGTACAAATAGGGCTCCCAAAAATTTTCCTCGGGGCCGTAGCCCCCGAATCCCCCGAAACATTAGTTCGCTTCCTCCAGCTTGGGCGGTCCGCTATGGAGATTTGTTCGCTTGCTGCGGGTTGGGCCTATCGGCCCAACCCTTCGCGTCGCGAACCAAATCTCAATTTTCTTTCCACTTTCGGGTCGCACAAAAATATGTCGGGTCGGGTTATGAACCGGACCAAGTACATAAATTTCAAGACATATTTAACAAAGCCAGCTTCTTGACAAAGTCGAATCATACTTCAACAAGGTAGGCTCCAAGTACCGCTACCTGTAGAGACATACCTTGTGCCTATACTATATATGTGTCGTACTAACTGGGGGAAAAAATGTCGGCGACAGATCAAAGGAGAGGTGGATGCATTAGAGAGGAGCAAAGATGAAGAGATGAAGCGTTTCCTGAGCCAAAACATTCACTTTGATTTCGGCATTTTGGTTCGAATTAAAGAATCGATGGTGGATGTTTCTTCAGGCTGCATAGAGTTGGCACTGGAGGTATAATTTACTTATAAGTGCAAACAACTTGAGAAAAGAAGATACATTGTTTATGTATTTCGGCTTAAAAAATTTTGTCCAGGAACGGAGACTGATAAAAGCAGCAACCGATGGGGCTCGCATAACCAACACCAAGAGCAAAACTACAACATGCGTAAAGTTGCTCTGGCGAGCTTTTCAACTCACATTTCGCGCCTATAACTTTGCGGGCGGACAAGATGACCGAGCTGACCAGTTGACTCAAAGATTAGCCGACGAGATCGAGGCCGATCCTCTATGAATCTAGTATCTCTTTAACAATAATACCTTTGAATAACTTACCCGCCTCCTAGCACATACAGTGAGATCATCTGCAAGAAAGGTCAGTAAGATCGTCTGTGTCAAAGGATATCAAATCTGGAATATGATATTTAGCAGATCTCTAACAACCATTCTCGATATACAGCGATCGCTCCTGATATTCAGCGAATCTCTTGCAATCAGTCTTTGATTTCTTTCTGATTTGTTGTTGATTTGTTTATATCCTTGACTTCTTATAAATAGAAGTTGAACGGAGATGTAAAAGATGTACGAAAACATTCATAAAGATTACAATTTAGTTTTACGTTTTTACATGGTATCAGAGCTATTCTAGCGAAAGCTTTATTTTATTCTCAAATGGCATCGTCGCCTTCTTCAACATCTACTTCGATCTCAAGTACCATCCCTGGCTTAACAACCCAGGTACTTGGATCCACAGCCACTGGAATTCCTGCAAATTCCATCTCCTATCCGGCAATTGGAGTCAAGCTCACAGGAGACAATTTTGTTATTTGGAGGGCACGCCTATTACCGTGTCTTCGAGCAAGCAAACTACTACCAATTGTGGAAGGATCTTCAGTATGTCCACCTATCCAAATTGTGCAAACAGCGGATGGAACCACCACCACTATTCCGAACCCAGCATATGATGAGTGGGTAACACGCGATCAAATCGCACTTGGGTGGATTCTTAGCACGACATCCGATGCCATCGTCAGTCAGCTTTCGAATTTCAACACATCCGTAGAAGCATGGGAATTCCTTGGTACATCTTATGCTGCTCATAATCTTGCTAGAGCAACTCATCTTAGAATGCAACTGCAATCTTAGAATGCAACTGCAAGCTATTCGGAAAGGTAACCAAACAGTTACGGAATTTCTTCAACAAGCCACTGTTCTTGTAGACCAACTCGCTTCGATTGGCGAGATTATTTTCGATCATGAGTATCAAACTCACATTTTTCGTGGATTGGGAGCCGAATATTAAAGCCTTGCAGTATCCATATCAGTGCAAAGTCAAAATCAAATAATGACTAGAGATGTCCTTCACGGTTTCATATTGTCCCATGAAGCACGCTTAGACCTCATGGAGTCTATTGTTGTTCCACCGGCTGCATTTGCTGCACATTTTGATGGGCCTACAATGGTTTCCTCACAACCTCAAAGATCACGACAACAACATGCTGTCAAATATTCTCGAGGTAATGGGCATTCTTTCCAAAATCGGAATCAAGAAGGAAGAGACAGAAATTATCGAGGGGTTGCCCAACAATATCACAATCGGAATCTCAACACCAATTTTAATCCATCTTTTGGCAATAACCAGAGTCAGAGACGAAGCAATCTTCGGTGTTAGATTTGTAACAAACACGGTCACAGTGCCAATGTTTGCCGTGATAGATATCTTCAGCATCCACCATCCGAATTTTCTCCTCAACTCAACTTGGCCGAAATTCCTCCTCCACCTTCCATCTTCTCCGGTGAATCTTGGTATCCTGATTCTGGTGCTACCCACCATGTGACAAATAATCCTTCTAGTCTGTCTAATGTTCAGCCTTATTTTGGATCTCAACAAGTCACCATAGGTAACGGGTCCCATCTACCCATTACTCACACAGGTAGCTATGTTTCTCCTCATTTTCGTATGTCTAATGTTCTAGTTGTTCCCACAATCAAAAAGAATTTGCTATCTGTACGTCAGTTTTGTCAAGAAAATAACTATGATTTCCTATTCTCATCAAACTCCTTTTTTGTGAAGTGTCGTCACACGGGGAGAACTCTACTTCAAGGGGAAACTGATCACGACCTTTATTCCATTCCAGCGTCTTCTTCGCAATTGTCATCTCCGTCCGTGTTCCAAGCCTCTGCAACCAATCTTGTTCGTTTATGGCACAACCGACTTGGTCATGCCGCCTTCTCAGTTGTTTGTCAAGTTCTTAATAAATCATCGGTGGCACTCTCACCATGTCCTGCATGTATGTCTAGTAAGAGTCATAGTCAATTTCATGCACCCACCCATCATAGGTCTACATTTCCGTTGCAGTTAATTCACTTTGATGTATGGGGTCCAGCTCCTGTAACATTTACATCTAATAATCGATATTATATTTGTTTTGTTGATGACTATTCCAAATTTACATGGCTATACATGTTGCAATCTCGTGATCAATTCCTCTCCATTTTCTCTGTGTTCCTTAATTTTGTGGAAAATCAATTTTCCACTACAGTCAAAGCCATCCAGTGTGATTGTGCACGCGAATTTCTCTCGGCCTCTTTTCAGTGTTTATTACAGTATCGTGGCATTCGTCAAAGGACCTCATGTCCTCATCAACATCATCAAAATGGCACAGCTGAGAGAAAGCATCTCCATATTGTTGAAATGGGCCTTTCAATGCTTAACCATGCGTCTGTGCCGCCTCGCTTTTGGGATTTTGCATTTGAGACTGCAGTACATATTATCAATCGATTGCCGACACCAGTTCTACAGAACCGAACACCATGGGAGACACTTCATAAAGATGTTCCCTCTATTCGGCATCTTAAGGTTTTCGGGTGTGTGGTTTACCCCAATCTTCGAGCTTATGCAAAGAATAAGCTCCAATCCAGATCTCATTTATGCATTTTTCTAGGATATCCGTCATGCTACAAGGGCTACCGTTGCTATTCTATAAGAGATCGTCACATCTACATCACCAACGATGCAATTTTTGATGAGCAATTATTTCCCTTTACTACCTCTGGTCCAATGAATGCTTGTCAAACCACTGTTGCGGCTCCAGAATGTCTTATGCTCCCTCCAGTTTTGAACAAAAACGTGCAACAACCTCAGTCAATGGAGCACATCTCTACTGTCCCAACTAATTTTCTTTCTCCTGAACGGGTTTAGCAAAATTCTCCTACACTTTTTTCAGAATCGGAGTCATCTTTGCTCCCAGATCCACCCACTACTGATGTTCGAAATGATAGTGACAGCACTTCCAACTCTCCTTCACCGCCAGCTGCCTCATCTCATCCTATGGTGACAAGGCTGCGGGATGGAACTTTGGCACGGCGTCAACTTCAGGCTGATCACACTTATGCCCTGCAAACCGAAGCTTCCTCAATACTGACACCAACTTCCTTCACTCAAGCAAATAAAGATCCAGCATGGCGAGCGGCTATGAATGAAGAATACACTGTCTTGATGCACAATCAGACCTGGACCCTTGTATCTCCACCAAAACAGTGCAAACCCATTGGTTGTAAATGGGTATTTCGAGTTAAGCTGAAGGCTGACGGATCCCTTGAAAGATACAAGGCTCGGTTAGTCGCCAAAGGCTTCAATCAACAAGAAGAGATAGATTTCCATGAAACTTTTAGTCCCGTGGTAAAACACGTAACGGTTCGCACCGTTATTTCTCTTGCCTTCAGTTGGGGATGGCAGCTTCGACAATTGGACGTGAAGAATGCTTTTCTTCATGGTCATCTTGAGGAGGAAATTTATATGCAGCAGCCTCCAGGCTTCGTCGACTCTACTCATCCTCACCATTATGCCGTCTTCAACGTTCACTTTAGGGACTAAAACAGGCACCGCGTGCATGGCACCAACGACTAAGTTCTTTTCTTCTCTCTCTTGGGTTTCAAGTATCTCGCGCAGACTCCTCTTTATTTATACTTCACTCGGCAGCATACAGTGTCTTTCTCTTTGTATATGTAGATAATATAATTTTAACTGGGTCACCCTCAGCGCCTTTATCAGCTCTAATCGAATCCCTGCAACGAGAATTTGCTATTAAGGACCTCGGCAAGCTCCATTATTTTCTCGGCATTGAATTGCAAAGAACTGACAAAGGTCTACTACTCCATCAAGGCAAGTATGCACACGACATTCTTCAACGTACCAATATGCAAGATGCTCGACCAGTCACGACTCCTTGTGTTACTGGTACCGACCCGTCTTTACTGCAGCACGGAGCTTTATTTCATGATCCTACCTTATATCGTAGTACTGTCGGCGCTCTCCAGTACCTTACCATCACTCGGCCGGATCTTGCGTATACGGTGAATACCGCGTGTCAGTTCATGCATACTCCCACCGATGCACATTGGCAATTCGTTAAGTGTATTCTGCGTTTTCTACGTGGTACTACTAATTATGGCATTCTGCTTACTCGCAGCTCTACTTGTCAACTATATTCTTTCTCCGACGCAGGTTGGGCAGGTGACCATGACACTCGTAGGTCTGTTGGTGATTATAGTGTCTTTCTTGGATCTAATCTTATTTCCTGGAGCTCCCGTAAACAACGGATTGTAGCTCGCTCTAGAATCGAAGCGGAATTTAAGTGTCTAGCCGATACAACGGCCGAGCTCATATGGATAGAAGCCTTATTACGCGACCTCCATGTCTCCTTGCCAAGTTCTCCTGTCTTATGATGTGACAATATTTCGACTATTTACCTCACCGGTAATCCCGTTTTTCATGCCCGAACGAAGCATGTTGAGATTGACTATCATTTCGTTCGGGAACGGGTGGTTCAGAAGCAACTCCATGTTCAGTACATCTCCTCCATAGATCAACCCGCGGACATCTTCACCAAAGCTCTATCTACCACTCGATTTCGTCTATTACAGTACAAGCTTACTGTGACATCTCTCACATCAGCTTGCGGGGGGATGTCAAAGGATATCAAATCTGGAATATGATATTCAGCAGATCTCTAACAACCATTCCCGATATTCAGCGATCGCTCCTGATATTCAGCGAATCTCTTGCAATCAGTCTTTGATTTCTTTCTGATTTGTTGTTGATTTGTTTATATCCTTGACTTCTTATAAATAGAAGTTGAACGGAGATGTAAAAGATGTACGAAAACATTCATAAAGATTACAATTTAGCTTTACGTTTTTACAGTCTGCAAGATCAATTCCGAATAACCATGGTCTTGTTAAAGTACCGATTATTAGATACCCCATTGTCATGTAAACAGAAGTCACTGAATGTACTATCCTCATGTAAGAGCATGAACTTTTATATGAGACTATAAAGCGTGCTTCGATAATAAGTTGTTGCAGAAAAGCCCGTGCGGCGACCACGTCACACCATGCACACCAGAGATAATATAACACCGGGAAAATTTCTACTCCCCTCTTTGTCTACTTATAAGAGCATGCTGAAAACTGCAGCAACAAATCAGCCGGGCAATGTAAAATTGGGACACAAGAAGTTTAACGTGGAAAGCTGAGCTAGAGAAGAAAACTACAGAGTAAGCTCGCCAAAACCTTCACGACATACAATGGGATTGCAAAAGGTTTTCTCTAATCCTGTGAGCGAGGATGCCGGAAATACGCCGATGGAGAAGGGTTGTCCGTGACCGACGCTAGCCAACACATAGCACACACCTCCATGTCCAACGGTGAAGATTGCGCTGGTTGATCTACTAACTAGAGTGATCCTCATGTGATAAGGAAAAAAAAATAATAACGTCTCCCAAATGGTATGAGAATTAGGGAATAAATACTCCTTAATTCTAAGAGTTTGCCTTAATTGTTTTTTATTAATTTTCTATAACTTCAAAAAGATAAAAAAATAAAAAAGGGAGATCGAAAGTACAATCACAATGAACTATAATTCATTTGGATCGGTATCGCACTTTAGAGCAGTTGGTAATTTGAAAATCAATGACTAGAGTGAAAATTAAAAATGTGAATTTTTTCAAATGACCATGTCAAAGAAATATCTTGAATTTTATGGCCAGACTAAAAGTGATGGACATTGTCGTTAAAGTCGGTTAGTTTAATTTATGCCAGGTAATACTACATTAATCATGGTCTTAATTAGTAATGGTAAAAGGTAATACAATTTCCATGTAAATTGGCTAATTATCGGCACTATGAGGTTAAAGTGTATATCAATGATTGTTTGGCCATCGAAAAAATGGTAAATAATTGGAGTACACATAGTCGACGCATTGTAAGTAATTATTCTTTTTTCATCTTTCGTCAAGAAATGTGATTCTGATTCATTTTTTATTACTATAAACAACCGTAAGGGAAAAGATTAACATCCATAGGTCCAAGGGAACCTACTCCCCTCCCTCCCTCTTTGACTCTTCCCATTTTCGTATTGGTTTTTTCTTACGGACAGGATTGTCTTCCAATCACTTGGAACAGCCTCCGAATGCCGAGGATGTCGAATGCCAAGCGAGAGCAGTGCCTGTGAGCGCGTCTAGGAAGCCGATGATCGCAATGTTGAGGACAAGCAGCTCCTAGAAGCAGCAGCTGAGGAAAAAACAAGCAAATGGTCATAACCAAAACGACGAAGGAGGAGGAAGAAGAAAAGCAAGATCGAGAAAATTTCGACTTACATTTCCCTTGGGATGGTGGTTCCTGAGGCCACGAAGTGAAGTTTTCCACGTCGAGGAGGCTTGTGTTCACGTCGTAAAGGGTGGAAAGCCCGAACCTAGCGCCTGGCGCAGGCCGGGACGAACTCCGCTAGCTGAGAAACTTGGAAAGCCATTATAATTAACCCTCTTTCTCAAATCAATTGCCCTTGGATGGACTTCCCCGCACAGGGATGCTTGCAGAAAAGACTTTCCCGAGGACGAGTACATTACACTTCTCACTTATTCTTTGCTAGGTTTCCCCTTTCGTCACGTTCAACCTGGCACAAAAAGGCAAACATTAGATGAATCAGCCCAAATGATTGAAGGGTTAGTCATAGGGCCACGTTCAACCTCCATTCCAAACATGGGAGTGCTGTCGTTTGTGCCGGATTTGTGCATGTTTGAGGATAATAGTGTTGTATTTATGGTGGGTTAATGGATCAACGAATGTGAGCAAAACGAGATACGTTGTTTCCATTCACGTATTTCATGAATTCATGTATTTCTCGTGTTCATGCATTTATTGGATTCGTGTATCTACTTAATTCTTGATTAATGTATTTCTTGGATTTTTGTATCTATTTAATTCTTGTATCTACTAAATTCTTGAATCTATTTATTTCGTGATTCATGTACGTTTCTGTACATGAATTCAAAAATTCTATAAATAGAATTCAAAATCTTCATTCCGAGAAGAAGCATTCCGACAAGAAGCAAAATCACCAATATTTCCTCTCTTCAAGTTTTCTCTAAGTGTGCCGGTTTCAAAAAGTGTTCGACAGTGTTATGTTTGTATAGTGCTAATACCAACAAGTTCGAGGTGTTGTATCTTGGGAGGCGAAGTTCGTGAAATTGCTTAGCACCGTTGGCAGGAACTTATCGTCTTAAGGATATTCGGCTAGTCGTACCTCACCTCCAATTCTTGTTTATTTTGTTGTCGCATTCTCGATAAATTTTCTGATTACAACAAATAGTGTTACGTATTTTTCCCCAATACATGTATTCTCCTCCTCTTATTCTTCTTCTTTTTTTTTCCAACAAATAGTCCCTCGATTCTAATGATACCCGATGCGTTTTGATTTAAAGATTGAAATATTAAGATATCACATCTTTTAACCACGGGAATATTAATGGCTCATGAAACTCAGTACGTTTAATTTATTCTTTTTGTTAAAATATGTCTCGAGTTTGAGCTCGATTGACAAAAACCGATCCGAGATTAAATATTATTTTACGGAAGTCCGAAAGTTAGCAAAGGAAAATATATGAAATCAAATTCCGAATTAAAGTTGGAATGGGCAGCGGAGTCTTTGCCCACTGAAACAGGAAAGTCGAACATGGAGCTTCCACGATGAAGTCGGTCAACAAAGCAAGAAAGGAAAGGATGTTGTGCTCAAGTGGAAAGAAGAAATAAAATAAAAAGAAAAGAAAAGAAAAGCATGGCTGGATTTTGATTCCTGATCCCAGGCGTGGCCTTCTTTTGTTGACCAACGTGGGACTACTATTCAGGCGGTGGATATCATTAGGGGTGTCAAAACCAAACATAATACCCGAACCGAAACACAAACCGACCCGATCCGAACACGAAATTTTCTTATTGGGTCGGGTTAGGTCTCAACTTGTTTGGGTAACAATAAAAATAATTGGGTATTGTTTAGATTTATTGGGCTTGGGTACCCGAGCCCAACCCAAACAATAACCCAAACATAAATCCAGACTTCCTCAGAACTCGCCTACACGACTCCACTATCCGCCCCCTCACCCCCGAGCTCAACCCTTCCAACCCCCCGCTCACCGCCAGGACAACCTTCGTCTTCGCCCTGTCCTTCTTCCGCACCCGCCGCTTGGCAAACTTGATCAGCTCCGAGATCGACCGTCCCGCGCCCTCCGGGTCGTCCGCGAACGCCGCCAGCCCCGGCCGGACCCGCGCGGACTAGGCCCCCTATCCGCCGCCGCCGGCCACGAACGGGAAAGCCCCCTCGTTGAAGAACTCGAGGATGCAGATGTGGGAGCCGGAGGGGGCGGCGTTGATGATGAGGCCGCGGAACCCGGGGCTCGGATCGGCGAACCTGGAGGAGTTGTGGACGCCGAGGGCGGTGGCGAAGATGTAGTAGAGGAAGGGGACGACGCAGAGGGCGGCGGCGAGGGCTAGGAGCAGGAGCTTGGGGCGGGGCCTGGGGGGAGGCTGGGGAGGGAAGGAGTGCATGCGAGGGGGGAGCTGAGTGCGGTGAGGAGGGATGTAGGAAGATGAAGATAATGATGATGAAGAAGAAGAAGAAGAAGCTCTGGACTGCAGATTGGATAAGTCCATGGGAAAACCAGCAGCGTTCCGGTGGAGAGAGATCTTTCACATTTCAATGGAGGCCTCGCTCTGCGCAGATTTGAGAGGTTGAAGAAAGATCTGGCGTTAGACGGTGGGAGAGAGAGAGAGAGAAGAGGGAGTGGAGTTGAGCTTCGGAAAATGGCGCCGGACCGGCGAGAATGAATCTAGGATTCATTGTTTGAAACACGTCCCGACCCAACCTAGCCCGGCCCGATCGTGCGGTGATATCTTGTTCGGGTCTTGTTTCGGGTCGGGTTGAACACACATGGCCAATATTTCGGGTCGGGTCGGGTCGGGTATCATGAAAACCCGACCCGACCCATTGACACCCCTAGATATCATGTGTATATATATGCTCATGGTCCGGGGATACTTTCAACGAAGACTTCTTCAAGCCCCGCTTCCTTGCGAGTGCTTGGCAGTTAATTTCGTTTGTAAATTACATCCAAGAATAATTAGTGTTCAAGCTGATTAAATCTTATGATAAGATTTATGGATAATTCCTTCACGAAATTGAGATATTATTTCGTAATGAATTATAGAGCTAAACACTGTGTAAGCTATTGGGTGTAATTGAGACTTGAAAAACACTTAGAGTGTTTGAGTAACTCGAGCGTGGATATAATCTCCGTTGTATCGCTCGATCTATAACGAAATTCGTTGCTGCTGTCCCCGTGGACGTTGATCATTACGACCGAATCACGTAAATTTAATGTCCGATTTATTTTCTTATTCTGTCAAATTTATTATTCGATCGTTTGGTTTCCACAACACTTTTTACTTGAATGATAGTTATAGAAAGATCAGCTTATAAGCTTTCTAAAGCATGGAAAACCACATAAATCGTGTTAAACGGGCGTATCTCGTGGAGGGAACACCAGATGGGTCTCACAATAAGCGACAGCAGAGTTCATCCCTTCATAGAATAATAGCAATTGCTTTTTCTTATTCGAACCCGCTCCCGATCTATCATTTTTTTTTCCTCTCAATTTACACGTTTATTCAATTTCGCACGTGCTCGGCTCGCTACGATCAAAGGGGGGCAAATCATTAATAATTGAAAAAGGGCAAGATTCCTCCTCTGGGAGAAGAAGACAAAGAGAGGAAAGAAAGCATGAGGAGAGCAGAGAAGCAAAGGGAAGCGAGATCAATATCGCGAAACCTGATGAAAATGACCACACAGTGCAAAAACCCTCCCGAGAGCGAGATGTCGGCACTTCCGCTTCGAGGAGCGGAAACCCGGCCCCCCCGGGGCCCTCTTGCATTAGTCACTTCATTGGTTTACTTAACTTTTAAAAACTCGTTGACCCCAAAAAAAAAAAACTTTTAAAAACTCGCAACGTGTAAAGTCTTTTGAAGGGTCGCGTCACTGAAAACGAGGACGAGGGTGGGGATTGGAATTTCTCCCTTCCGCGGACCCCTTGCGCTTGTTCTCATCCAATAAGGCGGGCTATTAAGATTCATTCCTTATTTTAATGTGAAGGTATTCATACGCCTCGCAATCTCAAACGATTATATATATTTTTCTAATCTATTCTCAAGTAATACCTTCTACTTGCTTTGCATCTCGGAGATCTCGAAATCCGGACGAGGCACGAAATGAACCCTTTTATCGCCGTGCTCGGGATGATAGAATCAATAATCATTTCATTTTTCTACTTAATTTTGAAAAGCCCTTTGACGGGAGACATCAACCGATGGAGAAGACTTTTCAAGCGAGAAAAAAGGGGTAAATATAAGGGCCCCGAGGTGAAAAGGATTAAAATCAAAAGATTCGTCGAAATTTCCAAGTACGATGATAATTGAGGGCTTGTTTGTCCAAACCATTCATAGCGTGTCGAGGACGATCATTTTTTAGATTAAGGCTCCGTTTGCTTCGCGAAAAATGAACGATATGAAAAATGTTTCCTAAATATGACCGTTTGCACCGCTTAAAAAAATTAGTCGATGGGAAATATCTTTATTATCGACAGTAACAGAATATTTTCGTAGAATGTGAAAATATTTTTCGTCCAATCTTTTTTGTAAGTGATACGAACGATAATTTTTAATAAAATATTTTTCAAATTGATGGTTTTGCGGGAAACAAAAAGAGCCTAAATCAAAAGATAAGTACATGAATCACGATGCCTTAGTGGATGGGACGGATAAATGGAAAACGTGCTCCGAAAGCAGCTACGCGAGAATCTTCCATGACCGACCGGAGCTCCCTCACCAGCGCCTATATAAAGGACGGTTTAGCATGCCAAGAGACTCAGCAGCCTATTTCGCAATGGCTCTTCTTTCTTCGCTCACGAACTTCCTCCCCTCCTCAATCCGCCCTACCCAACCCTCTCTCTCACTCTTCGGTCGCCCTCGTTCCGCCGCCGTCTCCCTCGGCGCTCGATTCGCGAGATGCGCTTTGAACGTTGAGGATCAAGATGTCGCGAGGCGTTCGGCGAATTGGAAACCTAGCGTTTGGGACTATGGCTTTGTGCAGTCGCCCGACGCTGATTTTGCGGTGATAATTCTTCCCTTATTTTTGTTCAGCACACAACCCAGCCTAGCTTAAATTCTATCGGAAATACTCATATTTGGTCCTGGATTTGTATTTTTTTTTTTCCCAATTTGGGACTCGAACTTGTGGAAAAATTTCCTGTCAAAATTTCTTGGTCTGTGGCGGCAAATTGGAGCTCGAGTGCCGGGCGACCTCTGGCGAGGGCCGGGCGACCTCTGGCGAGGGCCGGGCGAGCCTCGCCGGCCGCTGGGCGAGGCCCGACCTCGCCCGGCCATGGCGAGGGCCGGGCAAGCCTCACGCTGGGCTGGGCGAGGCTCGCCTTCGCCGTCGCCGGCGACAGCGAGCCTCGCCAGTGGCCGGCGTGGCTCGCCCGAGGCCGGCGAGGTCGACCTCGTCGGCCTCTGGCCTCCGGCCGCGGCGAGCGGCTCAAGGAAGAGGGAGAACAAAAAAATATTAAAATATTAAACTTTTGTTTAACCAAATTTCGACAATTTGACGAAGAACTTAATTGGCTAAAATTCTTTAAGTTCAATTACTTGATTGTACATATTTTAAGTTCAAGGACTGTATCGAGAACAAAAAAAAAAAAGGAAAAAAAACATAAGTACAGGGATCGAATTTGCAATTTTCCCTATTTTCTGTTTACTTTGATGATATAGAGTCCAATAATGCCAAAATGACAGAGAAACAAAAGGATTACTGTCTTGTGATTAAGATATGAGCATGTGTACTTCTTGTGAATTAGATTTGTATTCTCATTATATAGGCGAGAGCTCAACAGTGCTTGCTCAAATGTTCTTGCAAATGGCATGAGGATCAATCTGTTTCAACACTCGAAACGAAATTCAATTCTGCTTATGCATTAACTTTGATTAAGATCTCATTTTTCTGAGTTTTTCATGTGCCTAGGTGGATAAATATACAGAGCAAGTTCACAGGTTGAAGGAAGAAGTCAAGGGTCTATTCCACAGGGAGATGAATCAGGTGGCCGAGCTCGAGTTCATTGATGTGGTTCAAAGACTAGGGCTCGGATACCATTTCGAGACGGAGATCAAGAACGTCCTCAGTTCCACCTATAACAACATAGAAGATGTTCAGCTTTCAGACGATCTCTACGCCACTTCCCTTCGATTCCGGCTACTCAGGCAACATGGATATAAAGTACCGCAAGGTAGTCGCCATTAGCTAACCTTTTGCAAATAATGTTGACACATCAAGATTTATCTTACCATTCTTTTCGTTGGATGTATAGATGTGTTTCAAAGGTTTATGAACAAGATGGGTACGTTTAACGAATCGTTCAAGAAGGATGTGAAGGTGCTTCTTGGTCTTCATGAGGCTTCTTTTCATGGACTGGAAGGTGAAACCATAGTTGATGAAGCTTGGAACTTTGCTTCTAAGCATCTGAAGGATCTAAACCTGGACAAAGTTCCCGCTAATGTAGCGAGCCACGTGAGTCATGCATTAGACATGCCGATTCACTGGAGGCCAAACAGGTTGGAGGCTCGGTGGTTCATGGACATGTACGGGAAACAGCAAGACAGGATCCCTTCTTTGCTACGATTGGCTAAATTAGACTTCAATTTAGTGCAGTCAATCCATAAGAAGGAAGTTAGCAACATGGCAAGGTATACACAAGCATTCCATACATAGTTGATAGATGCATTTGACGTGAGGATATACATTCATGCAAATAGGAGCACATTTTGATCGACTTAGTCATCACATGTTAAATCTTTCAGGTGGTGGGTTGAACTTGGAGCGAATAAGATGACCTTCTGTAGGGACAGGCTAGTCGAACACTATTTTTGGTGCTGTGCAATGGTTTTTGAACCTCAATATGCAGATTTCAGAGAAATGGCTTCGAAGCTCACTAATATGGTGACGCTTATGGATGACATTTATGATGTGTATGGGACGCTGGAAGAGCTTGAGCTCTTAACAGATTTCATTGTCAGGTTCGTCTAATATTAGCACCATCATTATTTTCACTTGAAACTACTATTGCCAAGAACAAAGATAGGGAATTAATAAGTCTATGATTGACGCGATGGATAAAACAGATCTCGAGAATTATATGTTATGAATTAATTTCTTTGATGTGTTTTGGACACATCATTTTTTAGGTTAGCATTTTGTCCTCTATGTAATTGATTAATTTGAGCTAATAAAGTAAGAGTAAGCACTGATTTTCATCATTATTACTAGAAAGTATTTCGATTGATGGTAAAACATACAAAATTGTTGACATGGTGATATTTTATCTAGGTGGGACATCACAGAGGTCGATAAGCTTCCTCTAACAATAAGGGCTTGTTTCTTGGCCTTGTACAACACGACCAACGAAATTGGTTATTGGACGATGAGAGAGCGAGGAATCAACCCTATCCCTTACATGCGAAAAGTGGTAATCTTGACTTGCTCAATCTTTGATCTAAGGGATATGTGTATCGGAGATTTTGAAACTTATCACGAAAGTATAATTAAGTTCCAAAATTTGAAAAAAGTACAATCAAGTTTTAAAGTTTGTCAAATTGGTTCAATCGAGTCTTTTCGTTAATTCCGTCCAACTTGGCTAACGGAAAATGTTGATGTGTCATTTTTTAGTATTTTCTCTCTCCCACATGGCGATAATGTGGCTAAAATCATGGAACATAAGGCTAAAACGACGTAGTTTTGGTCCAAATATGATTCTTAATACTAATTTTATTTAAATTAAATTTTAAAAAAATATAATTTTTTTTAAAGGAAGAAACTAGCAGGGAGGGCTACAAGCCCTTGCTGCCGCCGCCCTACAATTGCCAGGAAAGGCCAACAATGGTGAGGGATGGTCGGTGAGGGTCGCCAGGTCTCGGCTAGGCTTCCTGGTGATGGTGGGGCGGCGGTGGCAATGACTTGCAACCCTCCTAGCCTAGTTTCTCCCCCTATGCTTTTTTTAAAAAATTTAATTTATTTGTCAAATAAAATTTATATTAAAAATTAGATTTATACCAAAATGACGTCATTTTAGCCACGTCGTTGTTACGTAGAATAGAGAAAAAAAAAGGCACGTCAGTATTTTTCGTTAACTAAATTGGACGAAGTTAATGGAAGAACTCTACTAAATCAATTTGAAAAGTTTTAAACCTTGATCGCACTTTCGTGATAAAAATTTATGGATTCCTAACCCTAGCCCGTGCAAGGCAACTCGTTTCTCTACTTCTACCTTTCGCTTATGACTTCTCTTTGAACATTGGGAATCCGAAAAAGTAGGATAAAAGATCATCCCTCGACTTAGTGGTCATTGACACACTTTTTGGAATATTAATGCTACAGTGGGCGGATCAATGCAAGGCGTACATAAAGGAGGCCCGTTGGTACAACAACGGCATTAAGCCTACACTGAAGGAGTACATGGACAATGCGGTGGATTCAGTTGGAGGGATGATTGTGCTGTTGGGCAGCTACTTCCTGACCACGGACAAATTGACGGAAGAGGGACTTGATTACGTGTCGAAACTCCCGAGTCTCATGCATTGTTCCTCTAAGATCCTTCGACTCAACAATGATCTCAGTACATCATCGGTAATTCACTTTGACATTTGTCCTTCCCCTTGTAAATAATTTCTTATAAAAACAATATATCATCGGCATGTTCATAGTGACGCGCAATTTTTTATAACTCACTTGATACGAATGTGAGATGAATCACGAGACTAATGTTTGTAACCCATTAATGTCGTCCGTGCTTAGTATGAATTGGCACAAGGGGACAATTTCAAGGCACTGGAATGCTACATGAATGAAACTGGCGCTTCAGAAGAGGCCGCACAGGAACACATTAGGCATCTGGTGCGCGAAACCTGGAAGAGGATGAATAGAGATGTGTTTGATGACAACTTGTATCCCGGGTTTGGACCTTTTCTCAATGCTGGTTTGAACTTGGCACGAGCTTCTCAGTGCTTCTGCCAGTATGGAGACGAACATGGCCTTTCTGATCACGAAACCAAGGTCCATATTATGTCGGCATTATTCGAACCCGTACCCCTCAATTAGGGATGCTCTAAGATAGTGATGGGTGTTTGTACAGGCTTCATAAGATTGTGTTGTGGCCGACTACGTAAATTGTTGGGGAAATTTGAAAGCTGATGAAAATAGATCAGTACTTTATAGGTATTTGATGCGTAATGACGATCACTGTCCTTAGATATTGTTTATCCCCACTATTGTTGTTGCTGGGTTTAAAACAAATATATCTTCAAGATATACACCAAAATTATAGAGAAACGAGTTCAGTAATTACTCAATTTTTCTATTGAAATTTCACCTTGAATGTATTATGAAACTTAGTGAAAAAAGAATAATATTGTAAAGAAGAGAGAGTTATGAAGAAGAGAAGACTACTCTCCTTGAGTAATTGTAATGATTAATGTATGATTTGGTCTTGTTTACAAATAACCAATCAACACATAATGTCGAGATATGTATCTTATCTCTACCATCATCACTTTTCATGATCAACTATCACTTCTATTCATGTCAATAATTACTTGTTTTTATATCCGACAATCATCTTTTTTTCATGTTTAACAATCACGTCTCTTTGTGACAACAAACTATTTCAATAATCCCCCACTTAGTTTGTTATATGTACTAATTTACACAAATTTGTACATACAAGAAGGCATATGTTAAGATTTAAACCCTTAATTAGTGTAAACAATTCTATTAACGAAATCAATGGTAGATAAAATTTTGAATCATGATTCCATTTGTTAATTGAATTATCACACATATGAACTTACACACATCTTATGACACTCCAGAACGTCACGCGCAACGCATACCAATTAATATTATTAATAAAATGGCCAGCGGAAGTCAAAATCTGAACAAGTTTTGTCAAAATACTTTTGCTTCTCATTAACAACACTTGTGAGAATTACAAGTCGAGACAATACATCATAAAATCACAAAGAACAAACATCTACGTAGGTCAAGGTTGCCTATCTCCATGCTACAATTTACTCCAAAGATGGAATGCACAAAAGTAGACTTTACAACGATATCGTAGAGTCGTCGCCGTAATATCAACTAAAATCCCGCATCAACCCATATAGTAGATATACGTCTAGTACAAACTATATCCGCCCTCGAGGCAAGCATATCAACGTACCAACAATCATAGTATTTAGGGAAAAACCAGTAAGCATTAGTAGCAAATTGTCCATTCCTACATGTCTGAAAAATAATGGAATGAATCGAAGCCCGGTAAATGAAATCTCTAGTTTTAAATTAAGAAAATCAGCTTACCACTTCACCTAGCATAATCACATACATGCATAATAAACAGTATGCATAGAATTCGAATGCATGTTATGCCTTTACCGTCTGGATGTGCCACAAAGTCTTAGCAATGCAACATTTCACAATACTTTCACTCAACCACAAGCATATGAAGTAAAACATTCATGCTCATGCGATTAGGTTCATTACTTCATCCTTCCGAACACTACCGGGGCATCCCGACCAGCGAGGCATCTCAACTCCGAGGCATCCCGGCACACACCCAAGACATCCCGATCAACGGGGCATCTCAACTCCCGAGGCATCCCGAAACACTCCTCGGGACATCCCGACCTACGGGGCATCCCAACACGCAGGGCATCGTCACACACCACTAAATGGGCGACGGAATTAATATTATTCTTAGGCAAGTCATGACAACCAAGTATTTACATGCAAAAGTCCGATTTGGTCTGTCCCATACCGAGCCATCACGGTTTTGTACTTTAAAATCATGAAATGCATCATTCGAGCAATTAAATATAAAGCAATACATTTCACACTCAAAAGCAAACTTAGCTCATAAGCAAATTCGGGTTCAAAAGCAAATTCGATCATCAGAAGCAAGTTCGGATCATCATAAGCAAAATCGGTTCGATCATCAAAAGAAAATTCGAGTCATCAGAAGGAAGTTTAGACTCAAAAGGAAGTTCAGAAGCATAAGCGGGTTCAGAATCAAAAGCGAATTCAGACTCAGAAGCGAGTTCAAACTCAGAAGCAAATTCAGATTCAGAAGCGGGTTTAGACTCAAAAGTAAATCCAAACTCAGAAGCGGGTTCAAACTCAAAAGCGAATTCAAATTCAAAAGCGGGTTTAGACTCAGAAGCACATTTGGATTCAGAAGCAAGTTCAGACTCATAAACAAATTCAGACTCACAAGGCTAAAATCTGAACGGTAAAGTCTAAACAGTAAACTCTGAAGTAAAGTCTAAGCGTAAGGTATGAAGGTAAGGTCTGAACAGTTTAAAAAGTATACAGAACTAGATTTTTGATAGTAAAGTCTAAGCAGTTCCAAAGATATACAGAATCATCATTCATACTCACATAATATACTCCACTTTCAATAAAATGATTTTCTACCTTTTTTAAACATACATAAACTAATAAGAAGAATCTGACAATCACCTCAAAGGTAGCACTTTTACGTTCAGATTTAATCGTTTCGCTTGTTAATTTTCACCATACTTTAAGGAAACAATTCGCATCCATTTGAATGTGCACAGAACCAGCAAAACAGATTCAACCATCATCACAACCTCACTATTGCACATCAAAACAACCTTTCTTAAGCAATCAAGTTAAAAGTGCCAAGTAAATTTACTTAGCTTAAACCTAAAGTTTTTATTTATCTTGTGCAGAATTTGAACACCCAAAAGTTAAAGCTCTCTTGAAAATCTTGGATCGGTGATGGTGAAAGTAAAAAGTGAAGAAGAGAGTTACGATTTGGTAAAATTTTCCTTCGGTGATACCTAGATAAATGAAATAGAGGAGTAGATGAAGGGGTGGATAATTACAATGTACTCACAGATGGCATCTTTTCTTTCCATCATGGACAGGTGTAAGAAATTGTGAAAGGAGTGGCGGCCAAGGAAATTGATTACTTAAGCTAGGTGTCTAGCTCAAGGGGACAAATGACATTCGGTCAACCTTTTTTTCAATAGTCACGTGAGAGAAGAAGAGTCCAGAGGGATATTTTGAGAGAATATCTCCCCCATTTCCTTAATGGCAAATTAGAATAAAATACTAATACTACTTAACCAAAATTAACCAATAATAATAATACCCACTAAATTCCCAAAACAACGGTAAATTAATTAATACCGCACTATGATTATCACACACAACAACGTTTAAGATTTTAATTACAACGAGCTCGGGGCGATTACGTTTCCGAATTCACACTTCGCGATTTACAATCCAACAACGATTTTTACGCATCCGCACGAATATTAACTTAAATAATACTTAGCTTTATAATCCAAATATCATCTTCGAACATAGAAAATTCCCAACGTCAATTACTTATTATTACGAAATTTCCGGATGTCACATATCTGGTTAGAAATTTCTCATGCCTTAGCACTTTTATGGCCTTATGCTTCCTCTTGGATTCATGAACATTTACAAAAATTCATACACCTTTTATTAGAAGCGGCACCACTTCTTATGTTCATATAGGTGAAGTTCCTAACTTATTACCTTAACCCTTGCCTTGCTAAAACCTTGAACTTCATTAAAACTATGTTTGTTTCACAGAAAACAAAAAAATTTTCAGATTTTCTGGGCTTTTGTTCACGGAAAATTAACTAGTCAAGCCAAATATTTTTCGCCAATGGAAAAAAACACTTTCAAAAGTGGAGAAAACGATTGCCTCCTCTTTTTTTCACCCAGACCAAGCACATTCTCCTCCGTGCACTCCTTTTAATTATTATTATTATTTTATTTTTAAAAAATCAAAATTTTAATTATTTTTTTTGGTAAGGAAAAAAATTTTAATTATTTTTATTTTTCTTTTTCCATTTATTTTATTTTTATTTTCTTTTTAAAAAAAATTATTTTATTATTTTTATTTTAATTCTCTTTTTCCTTCTTCTTCGGCCAATCGCCGGCCATAGCGACAGCCGGCAACCGGCCACGTGCGAGCTTGAGCTTGCCTACCTTTGGCAAGCTCCAGCCTCGCCGGCCTATGGTGAGGCTCAAGCTCACTTGTGGCTGGCAACTGGCCTAAGAAGAAGAAAATAAAAATAAAATTAAAATTAAGTGATAATTAAAAATTCAATTTTTAAAAAAATAAAATAAAATAAGACGAAATAAATTATTAAAAGAAATGCACAAAGGAAAATCAAATCAAATTTTCCATACCAAATGGTGAAAAATATTATAGTTCATATTCAGGTTTCAGCTAAATACTGGAAAATATTATCATATTCCTAAATTATTTAAGTCAACGGACCTTTCCTTTAAGCACCAAACAAAATTTCGTCACATCATGTAAACAAATTCAGAAGGCAAATTATAGTATGCCTACGATATTCAAATTATTTTGACTCATGGTATTATTACGCATATCATGAATGTAGTGTGATTTTGACTATTTCAAATTTTCAATTATGATTCAAGCCCAAAAAAAGGAGGAAGAAGATTATTCTTATGCTGGGTCAAAAGGGTTAAGCTGGGTTGATTTGACCCGATCCGGAAATATATGGGTCAAGGTCGGGTTGACTCGATGTTTTGCAGGTTCTAAATACCCTATTTTTCAAGGTGATCATTGGGTTCAAGTTTGTTTTTGCCAGGTCTCGTATAGATGTACGTCAATGAAAAAGGTGATCGTTGCAAGATTTAGTCCATCTAGAAAAAAAGGAATTATCTTAAATAATTGTAAGACATAAAATTTCAAATTTTAATTGAGAGAAATGTTGGAGATTTAAGATTCATTTATATCGATGTAGAGTCCTTTTACTTACGATTTTGCCCAACATGTAGACGCACATAATTATGATTAATCACAATAATATTGTGTACTACCTAGGAGGTTAAAAGGAATACCAGTGCAATTTCGAAAGTAACACGGAGTATGTCAATTCCTTATTCTAAAATAATATATGAGTGCAATTTCCAAATTCCCACGGAGGTTGTATATTGAGTCACGCACGGTGGGTATGCTACGAGAAATTATTGAATACTTTGAATATGTCACCTGACGGTTACCCTCGCGCTTATGAAAGTTTTTGTTCACAAGCTGGTTTACTTGCCATGACTAATAATTCCTGGTACATGTCTTGCTTCAGCTGATGATTGGAACCGTTGAAGATCTGCGCGAGTTATATCCTGACGTCGTATCAGCCAATTTGAACTCGGGAAGAGTAGAAATATCAGTACGTCAGGTCCGTTGACAATTAGCGAAATTCGAATCTGACTTATTACTTTCATCTATTAAATACATCAACTAACAAGAGGGCACTCGCATAGGGACTGATCCATCGATTGACAAATCGTGATTATCTTAGAGGCTCTAAGATCCGTCAGAAACTTGTGGGCGAAAAACAGCTAGTGGACAGCCCTACTGGAGATATTGCTGAAGATGGAACGGACAGTGTCGATTTAGATCAACTCGGCAAGTTATCCGATTAGATTATTTTTAGATGCTCCCTAGACTAAGAGCACTGCGTTTCATTAAGGTGCCAGAGTGCTTGCCAAGCTCCATCACATGATTACACTTCTGCCTCCTCTTCGTCCAGCTACGTCACCAAGGGACTCGTCTTTATCATTCAATAAACCGGAGACAACTCTGCCCCCACCTCCACCGCCAATTCCACCAAGTAAAGGATCATCATCAGCTCCGCTGCCCCCCATGCCACCATCCAGGGGAGGTGCACTTCCACCACCTCCTCCAGGTAGTTTGGCAAAAGTTCTGCGTGCCAAGAAAGCAAATACCAAGCTAGAGAGATCTACAAACATGAGCAAGCTGTACAGAAACTTGAAGGCAAAGGTAGAAGGTGGAGAGAAAGACCAAAACTCATCGAAAGGCAAAAGAACACCAGTCGGGGGGTCTTCAGGAGGGAAACAAGGAATGGCCGATGCCATAGCAGAGATCGCTGAAAGGTCAGGTTCCTCTGCTGGTATTGATATATATACCCTTGTCGCAGTGAGTTAGTGAGCACAAACACCAAATAGCCACATTGTGGCTTCATTTGGTTCTATAGATCAACATATTTTCAACAGATTGAAGAAGAAGTCCGAGAGCACAGCAATTTGATTAAGGAGATAAAAACAGCCATCAGTACTTTTCAAACAAAGGACATGTCTGAACTCCTTAAATTCCACAAGTTTGTCGAACAGCACTTGGAGAAGTTTACTGATGAGACACGGGTGCTTTCGTTCTGTTATCTTCCAGTTTCTAGTGATCCGAACTTCTTACATTTCCACATCACAATATGTCAGAACAATGGGTGGAGAAACCAAATGTTGAGACAAAGTTACTCTCATTTGTTTATCTTTCAGTCATTAGCAGTGGGGTCATTTTAACCTGGAAAATCTTCTGGGCTACGTCGAAATCAGGTTTTGGCAAGGTTTGAGGGCTTCCCAACAAAGAAGCTCGAGGCCTTGAGGATGGCGGCAGCGCTTTATTCAAGATTGGAAGGCATAGCTACTGAGCTAGAGAACTGGAACGTAATCCCTCCTTTGAGCCAGCCTCTTGACAAAGTCGAATCATACTACAGCAAGGTAGGCTCCAAGTACCTCTACCTGTAGGGACATACCTTGTATCTATACTATATATGTGTCATACTAATTGGGGGAAAAATGTCGGCGACAGATCAAAGGAGAGGTGGATGCATTAGAGAGGAGCAAAGACGAAGAGACGAAGGGTTTCCTGAGCCAAAACATTCACTTGATTTCAGCATTTTGGTTCGAATTAAAGAATCGATGGTGGATGTTTCTTCAGGCTGCATAGAGTTGGCACTGGAGGTATGATTTGCTAACAAGTGCAAACAACTAGAGAAAAGAAGATATTTTTTTATGTATTTCGGCTTAAAAAATCTTGTCCAGGAACGGAGAGAGATAAAAGCAGCAACCAAGGGGGCTCGCATAACCAACACCAAGAGCAAAAGTATAACATGAGTAAAGTTGCTCTGGCGAGCTTTTCAACTCACGTTTCGCGCCTATAACTTCGCGGGTGGACAAGATGACCGAGCTGACCAGTTGACTCAAAGATTAGCCGATCTGATCGAGGCCGATCCTCTATAAATCTAGTGTCTTCTTAACAATAATACCTCGTAATATCTTACCCGCCTTGTAGCGCATAGGTCGGTGAGATCATCTGCAAGAAAGGTCAGTAAGATCGTCTGCAAGATCAATTCCGAATAACCATGGTCTTGTTAAAGTGCCGATTATAGATACCATATTTTTCTGTAAACTGAAGTCACTGAATGTACTATCCTCATGTAAGAGCTTGAACTTTTATAGGAGACTATAAAGCGCACTACGATAATAAGCTGTGGCAGAAAAGCCCGTGCTGCGACCACGTCACGCAATGCACACCAGAGATAATATGACACCGGGAAAATTTCTACTCCCCTCTTTGTCTAATTATAAGAGCATGCTGAAAACTGCAGCAACAAATCAGCCGGGCAATGTAAAATTGGGACACAAGAAGTTTAACGTGGAAAGTTGAACTAGAGAAAAAAACTACAGAGTAAGTTCGCCAAAACTTCCACGACATACAATGGGATTGCAAAAGGTTTTCTCTAATCCTGTGAGCGAGGATGCCGGAAATACGCCGATGGAGAAGGGTTGTCCGTGACCGACGCTAGCCAACACAAGGCACACACCTCCATGTCCAACGGTGAAGATTGCGCTGGTTGATCTACTAACTAGAGTGATCCTCATGTGATATCATGAGATAAGGAAAAAAAAGAAATATAACGTCTCCCAAATGGTATGAGAATTAGGGAATAAATACTCCTTAATTCTAAGAGTTTACCTTAATTTTTTTCTTTAATTTTCTATATCTTCAAAACGATAAAAAAAAAAGGACATCGAAACGACGATCACAATGAACTATAATTCATTCGGATCGGTATTGCACTTTAGAGCAGTTGGTAATTCGAAGATCAATGACTAGAGTGAAAATGAAAAATATGAATTTATTCGAATCACCGTATCAAAGAAATATCTTGAATTTTACGGCCGGAGTAAAAGTGATGGACATTGTCATTAGTCGGTTAATTTAATTTATACCAGGTAGTACTACATTAATCATGGTCTTAATCAGTGATGGTAAAAGGTAATACAATTTCCATGTAAATCGGATAATTATCGGCCCTATGAGGTTAAAGTGTATATCAATGATTGTTCGGCCATCGAAAAAATGGTAAATAATTGGAGTACACACAGTCGACGCATCGTAAGTAATTATTCTGTTTTCAATCTTTTGTCAAGAAATGTGATTCTGATTCTTTTTTTATTGCTATGAACAACCGTGAGTGAAAAGATTAACATCCATAGGTCCAAGGGAACCTACTCCCCTCCCTCCCTCTTTGACTCTTCCCATTTTCGTATTGGTTTTTCTTACGGGCAGGATTGTCTTCCAATCACTCGGAACAGCCTCCCAATGTCGAGGATGTCGAATGCCAAGCGAGAGCAGTGCCTGTGAGCACGTCTGGGAAGCCGACGGGAGCAATGTTGAGGGCGAGCAGCTCCTAGAAGCAGCAGCCGAGGAGGAAAACACAAGCAAATAGTCAGAACCAAAAAGACGAAGGAGTAGGAAGAAGAAAAGCACGGTCGAGAAAATTTCAACTTACATTTCCCTTGGGATGGTGGTTCCTGAGGCCACGAAGTGTAGTTTTCCACGTCGAGGAGGCTTGTGTTTGCGTCGTAAAGGGTGGGGAGCCCGAACCTAGCGCCTGGCGCAGACTGGGGCGAACTCCGCTAGCTGAGAAACTTGGAAAGCCATTGTAATTAACCCTCTTTCGTAAATCAATTGCCCTTGGATGGACTTCCCCGCACAGGGATGCTTGCAGAAAAGACTTTCCCGAGGATGAGTACATTACACTTCTCACTTATTCTTTGCTAGGTTTCCCCTTTCGTCGCGTTCAACCTGGCACAAAAAGGCAAACAATAGAGGAATCAGCCCAAATGATTGAAGGGTTGGTCATAGGGCCATGTTCAACCTCCATTCCAAACATGGGAGTGCTGTCGTTTGTGCTGGATTTGTGCATGTTTGAGGATAATAGTCCCTCGATTCTAATGATACCCAATATATTTTGATTTAAAGATTGAAATATTAAGATATCACATCTTTTAACCATAGAAATATTAATGGCTGATGAAACTCAGTACGTTTAATTTGTTCTTTTTGTTAAAATATGTCTCGAGTTTAAGCTCGATAGATGAAACCAGATCTGAGATTAAATATTATTTTACGGAAGTCCGAAAGTTAGCAAAGGAAAATATACGAAATCAAATTCCAAATTAAAGTTGGGATGGGCATCAGAGTCTTCGCCCACTGAAACAGGAAAGTCGAACATGGAGCTTCCACGTTGAAGTCGGTCAACAAACAAAGAAAGGAAAAAAATATTGTGCTCAGGTGGAAAGAAGAAATAAAATAAAAAGAAAAGAAAAGCATGGCTGGATTTTACTTCCTGATCTCAAGCGTGGACTTCTTTTGTTGACCAACGTGGGACTAGTATTCAGTCGGTGGATGTCACGTGTATATATATGCTCATGGTAAGGGGATGCTTTCAACGAAGACTTCTTTATACCCCACTTCCTTACGAGTGCTTGATAGTTGATTTCGTTCGTGAATTATACCAAATAAGAATTAGTGTTCAAGCTGATTAAATCTTACGGTAAGATTTGTATATAATTCCTTCGCGAGATTGAGATATTATTTCGTAATGAATTATAGAGCTAAACACTGTGTGAGCTCTTGGATGTAATTGGGGCTTGGAAAACACTTAGAGTGTTTGAGTAACTCGAATGTGGTTATAATTTCCATTGTTTCGCTCGATTTATGATGGAATTCATTATGGCTGTCCCCGTGGATGTTGATCATTCCGATCGAATCACATAAATCTTATGTCCGATTTATTTTCTTATTCTGTCAAATTTATTATTCGTTCGTTTGGCTTTCATAACACTTTTGACTTGAATGATAGTTATAGAAATATCAGCTTGTAAGCTTTCTAACGCATGGAAAACCACAAAATCGTGTTAAACGGGCGTATCTCGTGGAGGGACCACCAGGTGGGTTTCATGATAAGAAACAGCAGAGTTCATCCCTTCATAGAACAATAGCGATTGCTTTTTCTTATTCGGTTAATCAACGTGGGACTACTATTCAGTCGGTGGTTGTCACGTGTATATATGTGCTCATGGTAAGGAAATGCTTTCAACGAAGACTTCTTCAAACCCCGCTTCCTTGCGAGTGCTTGGTAGTTGATTTCGTTCGTGAATTATATCAAATAAGAATTAGTACTCAAGCTGATTAAATCTTATGGTAAAATTTATATATAATTCCTTCGCGAGATTGAGATATTATTTCGTAATGAATTATAAAGCTAAACACTGTTTGAGCTCTTGGATGTAATTGGAGCTTGAAAAAAACACTTAGAGTGTTTGAGTAACTCGAATGTGATTATAACTTTCGTTGTTTCGCTTGATTTATGATGGAATTCATTATGGCTATCCCTGTGGACGTTGATCATTCAGATCGAATCACATAAATTTAATGCCCGATTTATTTTTTTATTCTGTCAAGTTTATTATTCGTTCGTTTGGCTTCCATAACACTTTTGACTTGAATGATAGTTATAGAAATATCAGCTTATAAGCTTTCTAACGCATGGGAAACCACAAAATCGTGTTAAACGGGCGTATCTCGTGGAGGGACCGCCAGGTGGGTTTCACAATAAGAAACAGCAGAGTTCATCCCTTCATAGAACAATAGCGATTGCTTTGTCTTATTCGAACCCGCACTCGATCTATCATTTTTTTATTCAATTTCGCACGTGCTCGGCTTGCTTTAGTCACTTCATTCGATGTTTGGCGCGATGTTTGGCGTGGAGAGCGAACGGCCTTCCGCTTCGACTAGCGGAGGCCCGCACCCACCGACCCACCCCCAATCCCCTCTTGCTTTAGTCACTTCATTCGATGTTTGGCGCGATGTTTGGCGTGGAGAGCGAATGGCCTTCCGCTTCCCGCTCGCCCACCCACCCTCCCGGGCCTCTTGCTTTAGTCACTTCATTAGTTTTACTTTATTTTGAAAAACTTGCCATATGTAAAGTCTTTTGAAGAGTCACGTTCACTGAAAACAAGGGACTAGGGGGGATTGGAATTTCTCCCCTCCCCGGACCTCTTGCACTTATCCTCTTCTTGTAAGGCGGGCTACTAAGATCCATTCCTTATTTTAATATGCCTCTTGCTTTAGTCACTTCATTGGTTTACTTGATTTTGAAAAGCTCGCCATATAAAAAGTCTTTCGAAGGGCCACGTCACTAAAAACGAGGACAAGCAGGGGATTGGAATTTCTTCCCTCCCCGGACCTCTTGCACTTGTCCTCATCATCCCGTGAGGCGGGCTACTAAGATCCATTCCTTATTTTAACGTGACGATATCCATACGTCTCATACCCTCAATCGTATAGGTATATTTTTATAATCCCTTCCAAAGTAATACCTTCTACTTGCTTTGCATCTCGGAGATCTCGAGATTCGAATAACGCTTGAGATGAGCCCTTTTAATGCCGTGCTCAGGATGATAAAATCAGTAATCACTTCATATGTCTACTTAATTTTGAAAAACTCTTTGATGGGAGACACTAGCTGATGGAGAAGACATTTCGGGCGAGAAAAAAGGGATAAAATATAAGGGCCTCGAGGTGAATAAGATAAAAGTCAAAAGATTCGTCGAAATTTCTAGATACGATGATAATTGAGTGCTTGTCTGTCCAAACCATTCATAGTGTGTCAAGGACGATCATTTTTTAGATTAAGGCTCCGTTTGTTTCGCGAAAAATGAACTATATGAAATATGTTTCCTAAATATGACCGTTTGCACCACTTAAAAAAATTAGTTAATGGAAAATATCTTTATTATCGATAATAACAAATTTTTTTCGTGAATAACAAAAATATTTTTCGTCAAATTTTTTTTTATAAGCGATACAAATAATAAATTTTAAAAAAATATTTTTTAAATTAATCATTTTGCGTGAAACAAACATGGCCTAAATCAAAAGATAAGTACATAAATCACGATGCTCATGGATGGGACGGATAAATGGAAAAACGTGCTCCGAAAGCAGATATGCGAGAATCTTCCATATGACCAAACCAGTGCTCCCTCACCAGCGCCTATATAAAGGACGGTTTAGCTTGCTAAGAGAATCAGCAGCATATCTCGCAATGGCTCTTCCTGCTTCGCTCACAAACTTCCTCCCCTCCTCAATACGCCCTACCCAACCCTCTCTCTCACTCTTCGGTCGCCCTCGTCCTGCCGCCGTCTCCCCAGGCGCTCGATGCGCTCGATGCGCTCTGAACGTTGTTGAGGATCAAGATGTCGCGAGGCGTTCGGCGAATTGGAAACCCACCGTTTGGGACTATGGCTTTGTGCAGTCACCCGATGCTAATTTTGCGGTAATAACTCTTCTGTTATTTTTTTTTCTTTCAGCACACAACCCAGCCTAGCTTAAATTCTATGGGAAATACTCGTATTTGGTCCTTAGTTTGTATTTTTTTTTCCCAATTTGGGACTCGAACTTGTGGAAAGATTTCCTATCAAAATTTCTTGGTCTATGGTGACAAATTGGAGCTCGAGTGAGTGTCAACGCTCGCCCGGCTCTCGCGACCTCTGGTCAGGGCCGGGCGAGCCTCGCCGGCGGCTGGGCGAGGCCCGACCTCGCCGGCCCAGCGCGAGGCTCGCCCTCGTCGGATCTGGCGAGCCTTGCCCAGCCGCCGGCGAGGGCCTCGCCGGCCTCTGGCCTCCGGAGCGGCGAGCGGCTGAAGGAAGGGGGAAGAAGAAAAAAAAAAGAGAAAAAATTCAAAAAGGTATTAAAATATTATTAAATTTTATCCTTGTCAGTACTGTTGACCGATCGCCGGTCGGCCGATGTCTATGTCAGCAAAGTCTGGTCAAAAGAACTGAATTGACACTTTATTAAAAGATTTAGGGCTCAATCGGCACAAAAAATAGGTTTAGGACTTATTCAACACTTTTCCCCGTGTCAATGCTAGTTGAATGCTTGATGTCGAAACTCTGTGCTATTTGGATTCTTGAAACTACAGGGACAATAACCAAGATACATTTAACCAAATTTCGACAATTTTACGAAGAACTTAATTGGCTAAAATTCTATAAGTTCAATTACTTTATTGTACATATTTTTTAGTTCGAGGACCATATTGAGAACAGGAAAAAGGAAAAAAAAAAACACAAGTTCAGGGATCGAATTTGCAATTTTTCCCTATATTCTGTTTTCCTTGATGAGATAGAGTCCAATAATGCCAAAACGCCATTGAAACAAAAGGATTACTGTCTTGTGATTAAGATATGTGCATGTGTACTTCTTGTGAATTAGATTTGTATTCTCAATATATACGCGAGCGCTCAAGAGTGCTTACTCAAATGTTTTTGCAAATAGCATGAGGATCGATCTGTTTCAACACTCGAAACAAAATTCAATTCTGCTTATGCATTAACTTTGATTAAGATCTCATTTTTCTGAGTTTGTCATGTGCCTAGGTGGATAAATATGCAGAGCAAGTTCACAGGTTGAAGGAAGAAGTCAAGGGTCAATTCCACAGGGAGATGAATCAGGTGGCCGAGTTCGAGTTCATTGACGTGGTTCAAAGACTAGGGCTCGGATACCATTTCGAGACGGAGATCAAGAACGCCCTCAGTTCCATCTATAACAACACTGAAGATGTTCAGCTTTCAAACGATCTCTACGCGGCTTCCCTTCGATTCCGGCTACTCAGGCAACATGGATATAACGTACCGCAAGGTAGTCGCCACTAGCTAACCTTTTGCGAATAATGTTGACACATCAAGATTTATCTTACCATTCCTTTCGTTGGATGTATAGATGTGTTTCAAAGGTTTATGAACAAGATGGGTACGTTTAACGAATCCTTCAAGAAGGATGTGAAGGGGCTTCTTGGTCTTTATGAGGCTTCTTTTCATGGACTGGAAGGTGAAATCATAGTTGATGAAGCTTGGAAATTTGCTTCTAAGCATATGAAGGATCTAAACCTGGATGAAATTCCAGCTACTGTAGCGAACCACGTGAGTCATGCATTAGATATGCCGATTCACTGGAGGCTAAACAGGTTGGAGGCTCGGTGGTTCATGGACATGTACGGGAAACGGCAAGACAGGATCCCTTCTTTGCTACGATTGGCTAAATTAGACTTCAATTTAGTGCAGTCAATCCATAAGAAGGAAGTTAGCAACATGGCAAGGTATACACAAGCATTCCATACATAGTTGATAGATGCATTTGACGTGAGGATATACATTCATGCAAATAGGAGCACATTTTGATCGACTTAGTCATCACATGTTAAATCTTTCAGGTGGTGGGTTGAACTTGGAGCGAATAAGATGACCTTCTCTAGGGACAGGCTAGTCGAACACTATTTTTGGTGTTGTGCAATGCTTTTTGAACCTCAATATACAGATTTCAGAGAAATGACTTCGAAGCTCGCTAATATGGTGACACTTATGGATGACATTTATGATGTGTATGGGACGCTGGAAGAGCTTGAGCTCTTAACAGATTTCATTGTCAGGTTTGTCTAATATTAGCACCATCATTATTTTCACTTGAAACTACTATTGCCAAGAACAAAGATAGGGAATTAATAAGTCTATGATTGACGCGATGGATAAAACAGATCCCGAGAATTATATGTCATGAATTAATTTCTTTGATGTGTTTTGGACACGTCATTTTTTAGGTTAGCATTTTGTCCTCTATGTAATTGATTAATTTGAGCTAATAAAGTAAGAGTAAGCACTGATTTTCATCATTATTACTAGAAAGTATTTCGATTGATGGTAAAACATACAAAATTGTTGACATGGTGATATTTTATCTAGGTGGGACATCACAGAGGTCGATAAGCTTCCTCTAACAATAAGGGCTTGTTTCTTGGCCTTGTACAACACGACCAACGAAATTGGTTATTGGACGATGAGAGAGCGAGGAATCAACCCTATCCCTTACATGCGAAAAGTGGTAATCTTGACTTGCTCAATCTTTGATCTAAGGGATATGTGTATTGGATGTTTTAAAACTTATCACGAAAGTGTAATTAAGTTCTAAAATTTGAAAAAAGTATAATCAAGTTTTAAAATTTATCAAATTGATTCAATCGAGTCCTTTCATTAATTCTGTCCAATTTGGCTAACAGAAAATGTTGATGTGTCATTTTTTAGTATTTTCTCTCTGCCACATGGCAATAATGTGGCTAAAATCATGGAACATAAGGCTAAAACGACGTAGTTTTGGTCCATATATGATTCTTAATACTAATTTTATTTAAATTAAATTTTAAAAAAAGATAATTTTTTTTAAAGGAAGAAACTAGCAGGGAGGGCTACAAGCCCTTACTACCGCCGCCCTACAATTGCCAGGAAAGGCCAACAATGGTGAGGGATGGTCGGTGAGGGTCGCCAGGTCCCGGCTAGGCTTCCCGGTGATGGTGGGGCAGCGGTGGCAATGACTTGCAACCCTCCTAGCCTAGTTTCTCCCCCTATGCTTTTTTTTTAAAAATTAATTTATTTGTTAAATAAAATTTATATTAAAAATTAGATTTATACCAAAACGATGCCGTTTTAGCCACGTCGTTGTTACGTAGAATAGAGAAAAAAAAGTCACGTCAGTATTTTTCATTAACTAAATTGGACGAAGTTAATGGAAGAGTTCTACTAAATCAATTTGAAAAGTTTTAAAACTTGATCGTACTTTCATGATAAAAATTTATGGATTCCTAACCCTAGCCCGTGCAAGGCAACTCGTTTCTCTACTTCTACCTTTCGCTTATGACTTCTCTTTGAACATTGAGAATCCGAAAAAGTAGGAGAAAAGATCATCCCTTGACTTAGTGGTCACTGACACACATTTTGGAATATTAATGCTACAGTGGGCGGATCAATGCAAGGCGTACATAAAGGAGGCCCGTTGGTACAACAACGGCATTAAACCTACACTGAAGGAGGACATGGACAATGCGATGGATTCAGTTGGAGGGATGATTGTGCTGTTGGGCAGCTACTTCCTGACCACGGACAAATTGACGGAAGAGGGACTTGATTACGTGTCGAAAATCCCGAGTCTCATGCATTGTTCCTCTAAGATCTTTCGACTCAACAATGATCTCAGTACATCATCGGTAATTCACTTTGACATTTGTCCTTCCCCTTGGAAATAATTTCTTATAAAAACAATACATGATCGGCATGCTCTTAGTGACGTGCAATTTTTTATAATTCACTTGATACGAATGTGAGATGAATCACTAGACTAATGTTTGTCACCCATTAATGTCGTCCGTGCTTAGTATGAATTGGCACAAGGGGACAATATCAAGGCGCTGGAATGCTACATGAATGAAACCGGCGCTTCGGAAGAGGCCGCGCAGGAACACATCAGGCATTTGGTACGCAAAACCTGGAAGAGGATGAATAGAGATGTGTTTGAGGACAACTTGTATCCCGGGTTTCGGCCTTTTCTCTATGCTGGTTTGAACTTGGCACGAGCTTCTCAGTGCTTTTGCCAGTATGGAGACAAACACGGCCTTTCTGATCACGAAACCAAGGTCCATATTATGTCGGCTTTATTCGAACCCGTGCCCCTCGATTAGGGATGCTCTAACATAGTGATGGGTGTTTGTACAAGCTTCATAAGATTCGCCCAAGAAGCACATGTTGTTCCATGCTTTGTGCTGTTGCTGACTACGTAGATTGTTGGGGAAATTTGAAAGCTGATGAAAATAGATCAGTACTTTATAGGTATTTGATGCGTGATGTCGATCACTGTCCTTAGATATTATTTGTCCCCACTATTATTGTTGCCGGGTTTAAAATAAAATATATCATCAAGATATGCACCAAAACTACAGAGAAACGAATTCAGCAATTACTCAATTTTTCTATTGAAATTTTACTTTGAATGTGTTATGAAACTTAGTGAAACAAGAAGAATATTGTAAAGAAGAAAGAGTTATGAAGAAGAGAAGACTGCTCTCCTTGAGTAATTGTAATGATTAATGTATGATTTGGTCTTATTTACAAATAACCAATCAACACATATTTTGAGATATGTACCTTATCCCCACTATCATCACTTTTCATGATCAACTATCACTTTTATTCATGTTAATAATTACTTCTTTTTATATCCGACAATCATCTTTTTTTCATGTTTAACAATCACGTCTCTTCATGACAACAAATTATTTCAATAATCCCCCACATAGTTTGTTATATGTACTAATTTACACAAATTTGTACATACAAGAAGGCATCTGTTAAGATTTAAACCCTTAATTAGTGTAAACAATTCTATTAACGAAATCAATGGTAGATAAAATTTTGAATCATGATTCCATTTGTTAATTAAATTATCACACATATGAACTTACACACATCTGGTTAGAAATTTCTCATGCCTTAGCACTTTTATGGCCTTGTGCTTCCTCTTGGATTCATGAACATTAACAAAAATTCATCCACCTTTTATTAGAAGCGGCACCACTTCTTATGTTCATATAGGTGAAATTCCTAACTTATTACCTTAACCCTTGCCTTGCTAAAACCTAGAACTTTGTTAAGTCTATGTTTGTTTCACATAAAACAAAAAATTTTCCAGATTTTTTGGCCTTTTGTTCATGGAAAATTAACTAGTCAAGCAAAATATTTTTCGCCAATGGAAAAAACACTTTCAAAAGTGGAGAAAACGATGGCCTCCTCTTTTTTTCACCCAGACCAAGCACATTCTCCTCCATGCACTCCCTTTAATTATTATTATTAGTTTATTTTAAAAAAATTCAAAATTTTAATTATTTTTATTTTTTCTATTTTCCATTTATTTTATTTTTTATTTTTCTTTTTCCTTCTTCTTTGGCCAATCGCCGGCCATCACAACGGCCGGCGACCGGCCACATTCTCCTCCATGCACTCCTTTTAATTATTATTTATTTTCATTTTCTTTTTTTAAAAAATTAATTTTTTATTAATTTTTTTATTTTTCTATTTTATTTTTATTTTTTTATTTTATTTTTAAAATTTTATTTTTCCTTTTTCTTTGGCCAATCGCCGGCCATGGCGACAGCCAGTAACCGGCCACATACGAGCTTGAGCTCGCCTACCTTTGGCAAGCTCCAACCTCGCCGGCTTGTGGTGAGGCTTGAGGTCGCTTGTGGTTGGCAACTGGCCTAAGAAGAAAAAAATAAAAATAAAAATAATTGATAATTAAATTTTAATTTAAAAATAAATTATTAAAAGAAGTGCACATAGGAAAATCAAATCAAATTTTCTATACCAAATGGTGAAAAATATTATAGTTCATATTCAAGTTTCAGCCAAATATTGAAAAATATTATCATTTTCCTAAATTATTTAAGTCAATGGACCTTTCCAGTTTCCTTTAAGCACCAAACAGAATTTTGTCACATCATGTAAACAAATTCAGAAGGCAAATTATAGTATGCCTACGATTAGCCATGGCCACGGGCCAGTTTTGGCCCGAAACTGGCCCGGGTCAAACCCGGGATCGGCCCGTTGACTGGGCCCCGCGGTTCGGAACTGGAACCGGCCCGTGGCCTACGGGCCCAATTTCGATTTCAACACCCGATTTCAAAAAAAAAAAAGAAAAAAGAAAAAAACCTGCTGCTGCACAGTAGCACCACCCCCACGTTCTCGCCCCATCCCCACGTTCCCACACCCACCTCCAGTCCTCCTCCTCCAAATCCCTCCTTCCCCCCTCTCCCCTGCGCCTCCTCCGGTTTTCTCCTTTTCTCCTCCGCCCGCCCCCTGTCTTCCCAGATCTGACCTCCGTCACCGTCGCCTCCACCCATGGCCGCAGCCGCCGACGCCGACACCGATGCCCCCTCCTCCTCCCCCCTCGCTACCCTGCGCCTCCCTCCCTTTTCTCCTTCGCCCGTCTCCCGTCTCCCCAATCTGACCCCTGCCACTGCCGACGCCGCCCATGGTCGCAACTGCCGATGCCGACGCTCCCTCCTCCTCCCCTCCTCACGACCCCGCCTAGTCCCTGGAGGAGGAGGACACCCCGCTACTTCTCCCCATCCCCGTCCTCGTCCCCCTCCCGGCCCCCTCCTTCTCCCCCTCGCCGCCGCCTCCGTCTCCCGCTTCATCTCCTTGCCACCTTGAAACCCGCCTCCACCACCGTGGCCAAGGCTGCGAATCATGAGCGACGACCAACGGAGGACCAGGCCTGTAATTTTTATTTTATAAATTATTTTATTAATTTTTAAATTACAAACCGGAATCAATCCGGAACCGCCGGTTCCAAATTGGAACTGCCGATTCCTGAACTGTGGCCATGTTTACCTACGATATTCAAATTATTTTGACTCAAGCAATTATTACGCATATCATGACCGTAGTGTGACTTTGACTATTTCAAATTTTCAATGATGATTCAAGCGCAAAAAAAGGAGGAAGAAGATTATTCTTATGCTGGGTCAAAAGGGTTAAGCCGGGTTGATTGGACCCAATCCGGAAATATATGGGTCAAGGTCGGGTTGACTCGATGTTTTGCAGGTTCTAAATACCCTATTTTTCAAGGTGATCATTGGGTTCGAGTTTGTTTTTACCAGGTCTCGTATAGATGTACGTCAATGAAAAAGGTGATTGTTGCAAGATTTAGTCCATCTAGAAAAAAAGGAATTATCGCAAATAATTGTAAGACATAAAATTTCAAATTTTAATTGAGAAAAATGTTGGAGATTTAAGATTCATTTATATCGCGACGTAGAGTCCTTTTACTTACGATTTTGCCCAACATGTAGACGCATATGATTATGATGAATCACAATAATATTGTGTGCTACCTAGGAGGTTAAAAGGAATACCAGTGCAATTTCGAAAGTTACAAGGAGTATGCCAATTCCTTATTCTAAAATAATATATGAGTGCAATTTCCAAATTCCCACGGAGGTTGTATATTGAGTTACGCACGGTGGGTATGCTATGAGAAATTATTGAATACTTTGAGTATGTCACATGACGGTTACCCTCGTGCTTATGAAAGTTTTTGTTCACAAGCTGGTTTACTTGCCGTGACTAATAATTCCTGGTACATGTCTTGCTTCAGCTGATGCTTGGAACCGTTGAAGATCTGCACGAGTTATATCCTGACGTCGTATCAGCCAATTTGAACTCGGGAAGAGTAGAAATATCAGTACGTCAGATCCGTTGACAATTAGCGAAATTCGAATCTGACTTATTACTTTCATCTATTAAATACATCAACTAACAAGAGGGCACTCGCATAGGGACTGATCCATCTATGTAGTGCTCTAAGATCCGGCAGAAACTTGTGGGCGAAAAACAACTAGTGGATAGCCCATACTGGAGATATTGCTGAAGATGGAACGGACAGTGTCGATTTAGATCAACTCGGCAAGTTATCCAATTAGATTATTTTTAGATGCTCCCTAGACTAAGAGCACTGCGTTTTATTTAGGTGCCAGAGTGCTTGCCAAGCTCCATTACATGATTAACATTGCAAAGGAGTTATTTGATGCGATGGATGAAGATGAGGAAATCAGTGACAGCAACGAAGAAGAGTAATGTTTTTGGGGAGACCTTGAGTGAGTCCTGCTTGGGCAACAAAAGTACCTGTCCCTCACGCGACACTCCGACATCATTCCCGCCCGAGCTGAATCCTTCCATGAGGCCGCCCGAATTCACTGACATCTCTTTCAGGCCTCCATTTCTTCTGTGTCTCCGAATTCAAGCCGTGAAGCAACTAAAGCTTTTCGACATGAAGTGTTTCCCATTCTACACCCTTCCTCATGCACCAATGCAGAGCCACAACCTTTTAGAAGGTGGTGACATGAACAAGAAACCAGACGTGTCGACTCCCAAAAATGAAGCAGTTGTTGGAAGACTACCTGCAGAAGAAAGTAACCATGGGACAAAGGATTTTAAAAAATCAGATGGTTTCCAAGATATACAAAGTGTTAGTTCAGATGTGAAGAAGCCGACACCGGAAGGCCTAGATGTAGCAATCCTTCCACTGCCGCCACTGCTGCCTCCTCTTCCTCTAGCGACGCCGCCAAGGGACTCGTCTTTATCATTCAATAAACCAGAGACAACTCTGCCCCCACCTCCACTGCCAATTCCACCAAGTAAAGGATCATCATCAGCTCCACTGCCCCCCATGCCACCATCCCGGGGAGGTGCAATTCCACCACCTCCTCCAGGTAGTTTGGCAAAAGCTCTGCGTGCCAAGAAAGCAAATACCAAGCTAGAGAGATCTACAAACATGAGCAAGTTGTACAGAAACTTGAAGGCAAAGGTAGAAGGTGGAGAGAAAAACCAAAACTCATCAAAAGGCAAAAGAACACCAGTCGGAGGGTCTTCAGGAGGGAAACAAGGAATGGCCAATGCCATAGCAGAGATCGCTGAAAGGTCAGGCTCCTCTACTGGTATTGATATATATTCCGTTTGTCGCAGTGAGTTAGTAAGCAAAAAAACTATATAGCCACATTGTGGCTTCGTTTGGTTCTATAGATCAACATATTTTCAACAGATAGAAGAAGAAGTCCGAGAGCACAGCAATTTGATTAAGGAGATAAAAGCAGCCATCAGTACTTTTCAAACAAAGGACATGTCTGAACTCCTTAAATTCCACAAGTTCGTCGAACAGCACATGGAGAAGTTAACCGATGAGACACAGGCATTTTCTTTCTGTTATCTTCCACTTTCTGTTGATCCGAACTTCTTACATTTCCACATCAAAATATGTCAGAACAATGGGTGGAGAGACCAAATGTCGAGACAAAGTTACTCTCATTTGTTTATCTTTCAATCATTAGCAGTGGGGTCATTTTAACCTGAAAAATTTTCTGGACTAAGTTGAAATCAGGTTTTGGCGGGGTTTGAGGGCTTCCCAACAAAGAAGCTCAAGGCCTTGAGGATGGCGGCAGAGCTTTATTCAAGATTGGAAGGCATAGCTACTGAGCTAGAGAACTGGAAAGTAATCCCTCCTTTGAGCCAGCTTCTTGACAAAGTCGAATCATACTTCAACGAGGTAGGCTCCAAGTACCTATACCTGTAGAGACATACCTTGTGCCTATACTATATATGTGTCATACTAATTGGGGGAAAAAATGTCGGCGACAGATCAAAGGAGAGGTGGATGCATTAGAGAGAAGCAAAGACGAAGAGACGAAGGGTTTCCTGAGCCCAAACATTCACTTTGATTTCGGCATTTTGGTTTGAATTAAAGAATCGATGGTGGATGTTTCTTCAGGCTGCATAGAGTTGGCACTGGAGGTACGATTTACTTACAAGTGCAAACAACTAGAGAAAAGAAGATACATTGTTTATGTATTTCGGCTTGAAAAATCTTGTCCAGGAACGGAGAGAGATAAAAGCAGCAACCAAGGGGGCTCGCATAACCATCACCGAGAGCAAAAGTACAACATGCGTAAAGTTCCTCTGGCGAGCTTTTCAACTCGCGTTTTGCGCCTATGACTTTGCGGGCGGACAAGATGACCGAGCTGACCAGTTGACTCAAAGATTAGCCGATGAGATCGAGGCCGATCCTCTATGAATCTAGTATCTCTTTAACAATAATACCTTTGAATAACTTACCTGCCTCGTAGCACATACGGTGAGATCATCTGCAAGAAAGGTCGGTGAGATCGTCTTCAAGATCAATTCCGAATAAACATGGTCTTGTTAAAGTACCGATTATTAGATACCATATTGTTATGTAAACAGAAGTCACTGAATGTACTATCCTCATGCAAGAGCATGAACTTTTATATGAGACTGTAAAGCGCGCTTTGATAATAAGCTGTTGCAGAAAAGCCCATGCCGCAACCACGTCACACAATGCACACCAGAGATAATATGACACCGGGAAAATTTCTACTCCCCTCTTTGTCTAATTATAAGAGTATGCTGAAAACTGCAGCAACAAATCAGCCGGGCAATGTAAAATTGGGACACAAGAAGTTTAATGTGGAAAGCTGAGCTAGAGAAGAAAACTGCAGAGTAAGCTCGCCAAAACTTCCACGACATACAATGGGATTGCAAAAGGTTTTCTCTAATCTTGTGAGCGAGGATGCCGGAAATACGCCGATGGAGAAGGGTTGTCCATGGCCGACACTAGCCAACACATAGCACACACCTCCATGTCCAACGGTGAAGATTGCGCTGGTTGATCTACGAACTAGAGTGATCCTCATGTGATATCATGAGATAAGAGGAAAAAAAAGAAATATAACGTCTCCCAATTGGTATGAGAATTAGGGAATAAATACTCCTAAAATAATAGTTTACCTTTATTTTTTTCGTTAATTTTCTATATCTTCAAAAAGATTTAAAAAAAAGGAGATCGAAACTACGATCACAATGAACTATAATTCATTTGGATCGGTATCGCACTTTAGAGTAGTTGGTAATTTGAAGATCAATGACTAGAGTGAAAATGAAAAATGTGAATTTATTCAAATCACCATATCAAAGAAATATCTTGAATTTTACAGCCGGACTAAAAGTGGTGGACATTGTCGTTAAAGTTGGTTAGTTTAATTTATGCCAGGTAATACTACATTAATCATGGTCTTAATCAGTGACGGTAAAAGGTAATACAATTTCCATGTAAATCGGCTAATTATCGGCCCTATGAGGTTGAAGTGTATATCAATGATTGTTCGGCCATCGAAAAAATGGTAAATAATTGGAGTACACACAGTCGACGCATCATAAGTAATTATTCTTTTTTCATCTTTCGTCAAGAAATGTGATTCTGATTCTTTTTTCATTACTATGAACAACCGTAAGTGAAAAGATTAACATCCATAGGTCCAAGGGAACCTACTCCCCTCCCTCTCTCTTTGACTCTTCCCATTTTCGTATTGGTATTTCTTACGGGCAGGATTGTCTTCCAATCACTTGGAACAGCCTCCAAATGTCGAGGATGCCAAATGCCAAGGGAGAGCAGTGCCTGTGAGCACGTCTGGGAAGCCGATGAGAGCAATGTTGAGGGCGAGCAGCTCCTAGAAGCAGCAGCTGAGGAGGAATGTAAGAATTTCTTAATGTGGGCTTCTTTAATTGAAATTAACTAAATTAGTTTGATCTAATAAAAGTAAGATATATGGGTTCTTAATAAGTCTAATATGGGGCTGACTGGTGTGGGCCGAGTACGGCCCGGCCCATAATGAGAGGGCCCATGGTCGAAGACTTTATAAATAGCGCTCAAGTCCCTCCCCTAACGTGATGATGCACAATTTGACTCACATACAGATCTAGAGAGAACTTTCTTCTCGTGAGTGACAATCTCATTAGGTCAGTGTTCTAACGAAAGGTATAGGGGAGAAGAACTTGAGTTCGTGTTCGAAAACCATCGCAAATTCTGCGTCAAGTTCGATGGATTCCAAACCGGATACGCGAATCGACAATTCTCCATTAACATGTTTCAGTTTCTGATTATGGTGATCCTGGGCGTGCCATTTTCGTGGCCAACATTTGGTATTAGAGCCTGCCGTAGATTAGAACTGAAACATGTGGATTAGCCTCATTTTCGTTTTGTCCGAGAGGTTTTTGCCTAGTTTCGAAATTTTTTGTTGGATGAAAGTTAAATTTTATTATATATTTGAAATCTACTCGTCAACATGAGAAGAATGGTGGGCGGCATGTCGTCGGACGCACCGTCACGCGCGATTGTGCCGAACCGGCGTGTTTTTCGCCGGTAACCGCATGCTAACGTTAGCATGACGTCAACGAGGGCACGGATCCGGTTAACCCGAGTCCTTACCCGACCCGATCGTTGACCCGACCCGAATCCTGACCCAACCTGGTTGTTGAACCGACTCAAATCCTGACCTGACCCGAACGTTGACCTGACCCGACCCGATTGTTGACCCGACCGGTCGAACCAGTCCATTGACCATTGATTGGTCAGACCGGTTGTCCAGACTAGTTTGATTGGCTGAACACACGCACACGCGCCGCACCTTCCGGCGGCGTGTGAGGGCGTGTCCAACGTCTGTTTTGGATGTTCTTGGTACCGACGTACTCATATCGAGATTCTCTATACTGTGGTGTGTTTATTTTACATGTTTGAAGCTTTTACAGTTGTGAAAATACGTATAGAACCCTATATAGGGTATTTTTGCGTATTTTCTTGTATTTCTCTATGGTTTCGAAAATACATATGGTAGCTCACATGTACATCACCACATAAGGACTGTGTAGAGTGTAATTCATTGTCTATCAATGAATGGAATAATATAATTAGCGTGGCATATAATTTCAGAGATATACGCCCATGTCTTTATGTCTAGCATTACATGTATATAGTGAATGTGATACATAAAGTACATATCCCTAGTATGAGAGATTTTCAAGGATTCAGTTGGATAGTGACTGCCAAAGTGGCACACTTGATTAGGTTTGAGAAATATCGATCTTATATTATGGTGGGATGTCTCCTGTTCTATTGCATGATCATACTTTCAAAGAAGGTGATCTTATATTGGTTCATGGAGGGGTACATATATAGCATATGCTTGAGAAATGACTAATCTTAGTGGTTTATATACCCAAAGGTGGTAATTTCACGAAAGATTAGAATATGTTCTCATGGCCGCTGTTATGTGGAGAGTATAAAACTGCATGTCATATTTTCTGCCCAAAGGTGATTATGTGATGATGTATGTAACTCTTTGGATGAGTACTCACATGATGTTGATTGTATTGTTTGTCTGTTTTCCAATCACCTTTTCTATAAACGGCAATTCTATTTCAATTGAGGTCCTTACTGGGTTGAACTTTAAGAAATGGAAAGATGATTTTTTATTTGGAATGGAGCTGGCGGATGTTCACATTGCTCTTACAAAGGATAAGCCAGCAGATATCATGGCCACAAGTATTGAAGCTAAGAAAACGGACTATGCTGCCTAGGAAAAGAGCAATCGGATTTGCTTATTGACAATAAAGAAATCCATTCAAGAATACTTCAAAAGTGGTTTGCCAGCTAACTATACTGCTAAGAAAATTATGGCAGCCTTATAGGCGAGAAACCGCATTTCATCTAATGCTGAGGTTGGTACACTTCTTCAAAAGCTCTTCAATATGAAGTATAATAGTACTGCTGGAGTTAGAGATTATGTCCTTAGGATGATAGACCTAAAGATGAAGCTTCAAGCTCTTAATGTTTCCATTCCTGATGCTTATATTGTGCATCAAGCCTTGAACACCCTTCCACCTGATTTTGGGATTATAAAGACAAATTATAATTCCCAAGATGAGACTTAGTCAGTTAATGACTTGATAGCAAAGGTGGTGGCAGAGGAAGAGAAACTTAAGAAGGAAAAAGGGCATCTAGCCTCATATGCTTTTAGTTCCCACAAAAGGAAGGATAAGAAGTCCAGAAATCGTACTCATAAAGGTACTCATGACACTACCGGTCAATCTGACAATATGGGTCCAAAGAAAACATCCTTCAAAAGGAATGGTAACCGCTGCTTCTTTTGTAAGAAAAAAGGTCACATAAAGAAGAACTGTGAAAAGTTCAAAGCTTGGTTGTCCAAACGTGAGCCTATAGGTAATGATTCTTTAGCACTTGTTTGTGAATCCAATCTATCAGAAGCATCATTCAGTTCTTGGTGGCTCGATAGCGGTACAACTAATCATGTTGCGTTTACCATACAGGGATTCATAAACCGGAAGAAGCCAAATCAGGATGAGTTAAGACTCACTGTGGGAAATAACGAGAAAGCTGATGTTGTGTTTGTGGGATATGTAATCTTGATTCTAAACTCTGATTTGAGATTAATGTTGAAAGACACTTTTTATGTACCTTCTTTTAGATGGAACTTAGTTTCCGTATCGTGTTTGGACATGTATGGCTACTTTTTTGAAATCAAGAACAATGTTATTTCTTTATTTCTTAATTCAAATAAGGTTGGGTGCTGTTATATATTTAACAGATTGTACAGATTGTGTTTGTCTCCCAATGACATATATATCGCTTATACGGCTGAAAAGGTTGTTTCCAAAAGACCACTGTCTAAGGAACAGTCTTATGCATTGTGGCATAAACGGCTAGGTCATATCTCTAAGGATAGAGTAGAAAGGCTGATAAAGAATAATATCCTGCCTACTCTTAAGAATGACCTAGAGACATGTGTAGACTGTTGTAGAGGTAAAATGATCAAGATAAGGAAGAAAAATGCAATCCGAAGTTCTGACCTGTTGGAGGTCATTCACACTTATATAAGTGGACCATATACGGCAACCTTATGTAGAAATTTTTATTTCATTATATTTATTGATGATTATTCTCGATATGGCTATCTGTACTTGATTAAAGAAAAGTTTGAATCTCTTGACAAGTTCAAGATTTTTTAGACTGAAGTCGAAAAACAGTTGGGAAAGGTCATAAAGGTTGTTAGATCTGACCGAGGTAGAGAGTATTATGGCAAACATGGCGATGCCGGATAGCTTAAGGGGCCATTTGCCAAATACTTAGATGATTTTGGGATAGTGGCTCAGTTTACTATGCCTGGAAGTCCTGAGCAAAATGGTGTAGCCGAAAGGCGTAATTGCACCCTTATGGAAATGGTGAAGAGTATGATAAATAGGACAAATTTACCTATTTTTCTGTGGGGTGAAGCTTTGAAAACAGCTTTATATATTCTGAATCGTGTACCTACTAAAGCTGTTCATTAACTCCTTTTGAGTTATGGACTGAACGTAAGCCTAGCTTAAACCATCTTAAGGTTTGGGGATGTCCTGCAGAAGTAAAGTTATATAATCCAACATTAAGTAAGTTGGACTCCAAAACCACTCGATGTTACTTTGTATCTTACTCAGATCATTCGAACGAATATCAATTCTATAATCCCAATAGAGGCACAAGAATTGTGGAATCACAGACAGCCAAGTGTCTAGAGTTTGATGTGACCGAAGAAAGTAGTTGCTCACAGACTATTGAGGATAATAGTACGGTGGATAATGTTGTATCTTTATCTCCTCCCATACAAATAATTGTGGAGACTCCCACATCACAAACTGAACCTATTGAGGCTCAGAATCCTATTGTCGAGATAGCTCCTGATGAAGTTTCTCAAGGCTCTCAGGTGCAGGATGAGGCTATTATTGCTCCAGTAAGGAGATCCATTAGGAAGAGATGATTAGCTATATCAATGAACTATTTAGTTTATATAGGAGAGCAAGATTACGATATCAGTTGTGTGGCTGATCCAGTGACTTATGCGGAAACTGTTTCTTGTCCTCAGTCAGAACTGTGGTTGGATGCAATGAGAGATGAAATACAGTCCATGAAGCATAATGGAGTTTGGAAACTTGTTGAATTACCTGAAGATCATAGACCCATTGGCTGTAAATGGGTGTATAAGACTAAAAGGGACTCCAAAGGAAAGATTGAGAAGTTTAAAGCCAAACCGGTAGCTAAGGGTTTCACTCATAGAGAAGGAATAGATTATGAAGCAACTTTTTCTTCAGTCTCTTCTAAAGATTCTTTCAGAGTGATTATGGCATTGGTAGCTCATTTCAATATAAAGTTACACCAGATAGATGTTAAAACTGTCTTTCTCAATGGAGACCTTAATGAAGAAGTCTATATGATGCAACCCGAAGGTTTGCAGCAGATGATTCAGGTATGCATGTATATAGACTGAAAAGGTTTATTTATGATCTCAAGCAAGCTTCTAGACAATGGTACTTGAAGTTTTATAGTGTTGTCGCTTTATTTGGATTTTTTGAGAACAAAGTAGATCAGTGTATATACTGCAAGGTCAGTGGAAGGAAATTCATTTTCCTTATAATCTATGTGGATGATATCCTGCTTGCGAGCAGTGACCCTAGTTTACTGCATGAGATAAAGTGGATATTATCAAAGAACTTTGATATGAAGGACCTTGGTGAGGTGTCTTTTGTCCTTGGCATTGAGATTCATAGGAATCATTCTCGTCGACTATTGGGTTTATCTCAGAGGGTATATGTTGATCATATCTTAGAAAGATTCAACATGCAGCAATGCAAACCAGGAATTGCTCCTGTCAGTAAAGGTGATAAGTTGAGTCTGTCACAATGTCCTCATTCAGATTTTGAGAAAGCCCAAATAAAGAATGTACCTTATGCTAGTGCACTTGGGAGTATTATGTATGCTCAAATATGTACTATACAAGATATTGCTTTTGCAACGGAACTTCTAGACAGATATTAGTCAAATCTAGGACACGATCATTGGGTTGCTGCCAAGAAGGTTTTGAGGTACATAAAGAGGACAAAAGACTATATGCTGATTTACAAACATGTTCAAGACCTACAACTAGTTGGGTATTCGGATTTAGACTTTGCTGGCTGTCAGGATGAAAAGAAGTCAGCAATATGTTACATCTTTAAGTTAGCAGGAGGTGCAATATCATGGAAAAGTGAGAAACAGAAATCAATAACATTTTCTATTATGCAAACGGAGTTTGTAACATGCTTTTCGGCCGATACTCAAGCAATTTGGCTTTGGAACCTCATTAAGGAGTTGACCGTATTTGATTTTGTGGATAGACCCATACAGTTGTGTTGTGATAATAACTCTGCAGTATTGTTTGTTAATAACAATAGAGGTCTCAAGGGGTCTAAGCATATGGAGGTTAAGTACCTGACTCTAAAAGAAAAAGTTCAGGATGGTGACATTGCAGTAGAACACATTTCAACAGATGATATAATTGCAGATCCGCTAACTAAAGGTCTTCGCCCTTATGTATTTGATCAACATGTCATTAACATGGCCTTAGGAGTATCATAGGATACTGTTAATTAGTGGGAGCTATTTAGTTTTATGTTGCTCTTATGAAGTTTGTATCTAATTTGTTACATTTTGTAATATTTGAATATGTATCAACTTTTTTGCATTCAATGAGGTATTTGTGAATGTAAATTTATCAAGTTGAGTACATATATTTGATGAAAATCTTGAGACATTATGTAAACTTTGAGTACAAGCTATGGGGTATTCTTGATATTAGTCTTAACGATATGTCTTGTTATACATAAAATACAGTTAATTATCAAGGTAAGACATATAAAGGTTTGTTGGAACCACAAAGGATATTCTTTGGTGACACACTAGGTTTGTGACACTTAAAGAGAGAGAATTTGAACTAACAAAATGGACAACACATGAAGCATCACTCATTATGAGGTATTGTCCATTTGACACACTAACATATTGAATCCATATCAGTACAGTTAAAAGCACTCGTGACCATGGGAGGCTCTGTGTGAGTACATACAGTTACCGCCATGATTCGGTGTTCGAGACTTTATGGGATCGGATTGACTATTAAAAATAATCTTTAGATCAATATAAGGGTGCGTATACAGTTCTGTTTCAATTAATATCACCCAAGTGGGAGAATGTAAAAATTTTCTAATGTGAGCTTCATTAATTGAAATTAACTGAATTAGTTTGGTCTAATAAAAGTAAGATATATGGGTTCTTAATAAGTCTAATATGAGGCTGGCTGGTGTGGACCGAGTACGGCCCGACTCGTAATGAGAGGGCCTATGATCGAAGACTCTATAAATAGCGCTCAAGTTCCTCCCCTAACCTGATGATTCACAATTTGACTCACATACGGATCTAGAGAGAACTTTCTTCTCATGAGTGACAATATCATTATGCCAGTGTTCTAACGAAGGGTATAGGGGAGAAGAACTTGAGTTCGTGTTCGGAAACCGTCGCAAATTCCGCGTCAAGTTCGATGATTCCAAACCAGGTACACGAATTGACAATTCTCCATTAACGTGTTTTGGTTTCTGATTATGGTGATCTTGAGCGTGCCATTTTCGTGGCCAACAGAAAACACAAGTAAATGGTCAGAACCAAAACGACGAAGGAGGAGGAAGAAGAAAGCACGGTCGAGAAAATTTCGACTTACATTTCCCTCGGGATGGTGGTTCCTGAGGCCACAAAGTGAAGCTTTCCACGTCGAGGAGGCTTGTGTTGGCGTCGTAAAGGGTGGAGAGCCCGAACCTAGCGCCCGGCGCAGGCTGAGACAAACTCCGCTAGCTGAGAAACTTGGAAAGCCATTATAATTAACCCTCTTTCTCAAATCAATTGCCCTTGGATGGACTTCCCCGCACAGGGATGCTTGCAGAAAAGACTTTCCCAAGGACGAGTACATTACACTTCTCACTTATTTTTTGCCAGGTTTCCCCTTTCGTCACATTCAACCCGGCACAAAAAGGCAAACAATAGATGAATTAGCCCAAATGATTGAAGGGTTAGTCATAGGGCCATGTTCAACCTCCATTCTAAATAGGGGAGTGCCCTCGTTTGTGCAGGATTTGTGCATGTTTGAGGATAATAGTCCCTCAATTCTAATGATACCTGATGCGTTTTGATTTAAAGATTGAAATATTAAGATATCACATCTTTAACCACGGGAATATTAGGGCGCATTTGGTAACATTTCTGTTTTTGGGAACAATTACTTTTCAGAAATAGTTTTTTCTATTTCTATTTCTTGGATGAGTTTTTGAGCAAAAGAATGCGTTTGGTAACCGTACAAAATTTCTATTCCTGGAATAAAAAAAGAACAGAAATGCGTTTGGTACAACCAAAAAAATTTCTATTCCCAATTTTTTGCATTCAAATCTATATCTTTTATTTAACTATAAGTACAAGTTATAAGTGAAAAAAACCAATAAGCATGGTTTATTGGTTTGTCTAATCCTTTTTAGGGGTTAAAAACCCCTTTTAATCCCTAAACTAAGGAATCTTCAAAAATACCACTTGGGCACCTAAAAAAATTTAAATTTTGCTCAAAGTGGGTGGCCACATGTATTCTAAGCCAATTTGTAAATTTTTTTATTTTTTGGGGTAAAATTTATTAAAATTTTTTACTTTCCCTAAATCTATTTCTTTTTATTTTCCAAAAAAAAATTATGAATTTTTTTAAATTTTTTCAATTTAGGAATTTTGCAAATTTTTATGGGTTTTTTGAGTTTTTCTTATTTTTATGGATTTTCTAAGAATTTTTTTTATTTTTATGAATTTTTGGAATTTTTTATTTTCTAATTTTTTGGGGATTTTTCTGAAATTTTTCTAATTTTATGAATTTTCCGAATTTTTTAATTTATTTTAAGCCATTTTGTGAATTTTTTTATTTTTGATTTTTTTGGGGAAAAGTTTATTAAAATTTTTTACTTTCCCAAAATCTATCTCTTTTTATTTTTCAGAAAATTTTTTATGAATTTTTTTAATTTTTTCAGTTTCAAAATTTTGCAAATTTTTATGGGTTTTTTGAGTTTTCCTGATTTTTATGGATTTTCTGAGAATTTTTCTGATTTTTATGAATTTTTGGAATTTTGGGAATTTTTTTAATTTTTTTAATATTTTTTTATTATTCCCACCGGGAATGGACCAGACCGGTGCTTTGAGACGGTCTACAGACAACGGAGGATGGAGGAGGAGTTGAGGCCACAGCTTGAGGACCGGACCTTTTTATTTCTTTTTTTGTTTCTGGGAACAAAGAAGTAGAAAAAATCTACTTCTTATTTATCTTCCAAATCTATTTCTTAGCCATTTTTCTATTCCAAGAAATAGAAAAATAAAATGCATTAACAAACAGATTTATGTTCTTTTTTTGTTCCAGGAAACAGAAGAACAGAAAAATAGAGAAGTAGAAACGTTACCAAACGCGCTCTTAATGGCTCATGAAACTCAGTACGTTTAATTTGTTCTTTTTGTTAAAATATGTCTCGAGTTTAAGCCCGATTGACATAACCCGATCCGAGATTAAATATTATTTTATGGAAGTCCGAAAGTTAGCAAAGGAAAATATACGAAATCAAATTCCGAATAAAAGTTGGAATGTGCATCGGAGTCTTTGCCCACTGAAACAGGAAAGTCGAACATGGCGCTTCCACGTTGAAGTCAGTCAACAAAGAAAGAAAGGAAAGGATATTGTGCTCAAGTGGAAAGAAGAAATAAAATAAAAAGAAAAGAAAAGCATGGCTGGATTTTGTTTCCTGATCCCAGGTGTGGACTTCTTTTGTTGACCAACGTGGGACTACTATTCAAGCGGTGGATATCACGTATACATATGCTCATGGTCAGGGGATGCTTTCAACGAAGACTTCTTCAAGCCCCGTTTCCTTGCGTGTGCTTGGTAGTTGGTTTCGTTCATGAATTACATCCAAGAATAATTAGTATTCAAGGTGATTAAATTTTATAGTAAAATTTGTATATAATTCCTTCGGGAGATTGAGATGTTATTTCGTAATGAATTATAGAGCTAAATACTGTGTGAGCTATTGAGTGTAATTGAGGCTTGAAAAACATTTAGAGTGTTTAAGTAACTCGAATGTGGTTATAATCTCCATTATATGGCTCGATCTATAATAGAATTCGTTGATGCTGTCCCCGTGAACGTTGATCATTACGACCGAATCACATAAATCTGATGTCCGATTTATTTTCTTATTATGTCAAATTTATTATTCGATCATTTGGCTTCCGCAATACTTTTGACTTGAATGATAGTTATAGAAAGATCAGCTTATAAGCTTTCTAAAGCATGGAAAACCGCATAATATTGTTAAACGGGCGGATCTCGTGGAGGGAACACCAGATGGGTTTCACAATAAGCAACTGCAGAGTTCATCCCTTCATAGAATAATAGCAATTGGTTTTTCTTATTCGAACCCGTTCTCGATCTATAATTTTTTCTCCTCTCATTTTACGTGTTTATTCAATTTCGCACGTGCTTGGCTCGCTACAATCAAAGGGCAAATCCTTAATAATTGAAAAAGGGCAAGATTTCTTCTCTGGGAGAAGAAGAAAAGGAGAGGAAAGAAAGCACGAGGAGAGCAGAGAAGCAAAGGAAAGCGAGATCAATATCATGAAACACGAGGCAATGACCGCACAGTGCAAAAACCCTCCGAGACGTCGGCATTTTTGCGTCCGTAGAATGGATCTGTCCCTCTCGTTCTCCAACTCCTCATAATTCATTTGCTGTGACTTTGCTTCAATCCCTTAGCAAGTATAAAGAATTGCCCCACCCACACATGATCTGCGATTGCTGGGCATCGAGATCAACAATAGGAAAACGTGATTTGTGATGCTTGGCGCGGAGAGCGAACGGGCTTCCGCTTCGAAGAGCGGAAGCACACCCCCTCCCCCCCTCTCGCCCCCCTCCCCCCGGTGGGCCTCTTGCTTTAGTCACTTCATTGGTTTACTTGATTTTGAAAAACTCACCATATATAAAATCTTTTGAAAGGTCACGTCACTAAAAACGAGGACGAGGGGGGACTGGATTTTCTTCCCTCCCCGGACCTAATTCGTTTGTCCTCATTCTGTGAGGCGAGCTACTAAGTTTCCTTCCTTATTTTAACGTGACTGATATTTATACACCTCACAGCCCTCAATTAGGTTACGTATATCTTTTCTAATCCCTTCCCAAGTAATACCTTCTACTTGCTTTGCATCTCAGGGATTTCGAGATTCGGATAAGGCCTGAGATGAACCATTTTAATGTCGTGTTCGAGATGATAAAATCAGTAATCACTTCATTTGTCTACTTAATTTTGAAAAACTCTTTGATAGGAGACATCGACTGATGGAGAAGACTTTTCAGGCGAGAAAAAAGGGGTAAATATAATGGCCCCTAGGTGAAAAAGATTAAAGTCAAGATTCGTCGAAATTTCTAGATACGATGATGATTGAGTGCTTGTTTGTCCAAACCATTCATAGTGTGTCGAGGATGATCATTTTTTAGATTAAGGCTCCGTTTGCTTCATGAAAAATAAATGATATGAAAATTTTTTCCTAAATATGACCGTTTGCACCACTTAGAAAAATTAGTCAATCGAAAATATCTTTTTTATCGACAATAACAAAATATTTTCGTGAACGGTAAAAATATTTTTCGTCAAATCTTTTTTATAAGCGATGCAAACAATAATTTTTAAAAAAATATTTTTTAAATTAATCATTTTGCGTGAAATAAACAGAGCCTAAATCAAAAGATAAGTACATAAATCACGATGCCTAGTGGATGGGACGGATAAATGGAAAACGTGCTCCGAAAGCAGCTATACCAGAATCTTCCATGACCAACCAGTGCTCCCTCACCAACTCCTATATGAAGGACGGTTTAGCATACTAAGAGACTCAGCAACATATTTCGCAATGGCTCTTCTTGCTTCGCTCACAAACTTCCTCCCCTCCTCAATCCGCCCTACCCGACCCTCTCTCTCACTCTTCGGTCGCCCTCGTTCCGCCGCCATCTCCCCCGGCGCTCGATTCGCGAGATGCGCTTCGAATGTTGAGGATCAAGATGTCACGAGACGCTCGGCGAATTGGAAACCTAGCGTTTGGGACTATGGCTTTGTGCAGTCACTCGATGCTGATTTTGCGGTAATGATTCTCTTTCTTTCTTTTTTACAGCACACAACCCAGCCTAGCTTAAGTTATATGGGAAATAGTCGCATTTGGTCCCGAATTTGTATTCTTTTCCCAACTTGGGACTCGAACTAGTGGAAAAATTTCCTAGTAAAATTTCTTGGTCTATAGTGGCAAATTGGAGCTCGAGTGCGTGCCAATGCTAGCTGAACATATGATGTGGAAAAACTCAGCGCCATTTGGACAATCAATTCTTGAAATTACAAGGACAATAACCAAAGATTCGTTTAACTAAATTTCGACAATTTGATGAAGAACTTAATCGGCTAAGTTCTATAATTTCAATTACTCGATTGTACATATTTTTAAGTTCAAGGACCATATTGAGAACAGTAAAAAGGAACAAAAACATAAGTTGAAGGATCGAATTTGCAATTTTTCCCTATATTCTGTTTACCTTGACGAGATAGAGTCCAATAATGCCAAAACGACATAGAAACAAAAGGATTACTGTGTTGTGATTAAGATATGTGCATGTTTACTTCTTGTGAATTAGATTTGTATTCTCAATATGTAGGCGAGAGCTCAACAGTGCTCACTCAAATATTTCTGCAAATAGCATGGGGATCGATCTGTTTCAACACTCGAAACAAAATTCAATTCTGCTTATGCATTAACTTTGATTAAGATCTCATTTTTCTGAGTTTTTCATGTGCCTAGGTGGATAAATGTACGGAGCAAGTTCACAAGTTGAAGGAAGAAGTCAAGGGTCTATTCCACAGGGAGATGAATCAGGTGGCCGAGCTCGAGTTCATTGACGTGGTTCAAAGACTAGGGCTTGGATACCATTTCGAGACGGAGATCAAGAACGCCCTCGGTTCCATCTATAACAACACTGAAGATGCTCAACTTTCCCACAATCTCTACGCGGCTTCCCTTCGATTCCGGCTACTCAGGCAACATGGATATAAAGTACCGCAAGGTAGTCACCACTTGCTAACCTTTTGCACATAATGTTGACACAGCAAGATTTATCTTACCATTCCTTTTGTTGGACATATAGATGTGTTCCAAAGGTTTATGAACAAGATGGGTACGTTTCACGATTCGCTCGAGAAGGATTTGAAGGGGCTTCTTGGTCTTTATGAGGCTTCTTTTCATGGACTGGAAGGTGAAACCATAGTTGAGGAAGCTGGGAACTTTGCTTCTAAGCATCTGAAGGATCTAAACCTCGACGAAGTTCCCGCTAATCTAGTGAGCGACGTGAGTCATGCATTAGATATGCCGATCCACTGGAGGCCAAACAGGTTGGAGGCTCGGTGGTTCATGGACATGTACGAGAAACAGCGAGACAGGATCCCCTCTTTGCTACGATTGGCTAAATTAGACTTCAATATAGTGCAATCAATCCATAAGAAGGAAGTTAGCAACATGGCAAGGTATCAGCAAGCACTCCATACATAGTTGATAGATGCACTTGACGTGAGGATATAAATTCATGCAAATACGACACATGTAGGACCGCATTTTGATCGACTTAGTCATCACATGGCAAATTTTTCAGGTGGTGGGTTGAACTTGGAGCGAATGAGATGACCTTCTGTAGGGACAGGCTAGTTGAACACTATTTTTGGTGCTGTGCAATGGTTTTTGAACCTCAATATACAGATTTCAGAGAAATGACGACCAAGATCGCTAGTATGGTGACACTTATTGATGATGTTTATGATGTGTACGGGACGCTGGAAGAGCTTGAGCTCTTAACAGATTTCATTGTCAGGTTCGTGTGATATTATCGCCATCATCATTTTCCCTTGAAACTAATATTGCCAAGAACAAAGATAGGGAATTAATGAGTCTATGAATGATGGAATGTGATGGATAAAACAGATCTTGAGAATTCTATGTTATGAATTAAATTCTTTGATGTGTTTTGGACATGCATTTTTTAGGTTAGCTTTTCTTCCTCTATGCAATTGATTAATTTGAGCTAATAAAGTAACAAAAGCACTAATTTTCATCATTATTACCGGAAAGTATTTTGATTGTGTAAAACTTACAAAACTAGTGAAATGGTGATGTTTTATCTAGGTGGGACATCACAGATGTCGATAAGCTTCCTCCAACAATTAGGGCTTGTTTTCTGGCCCTGTACAACACAACCAACGAAATTGGGTATTGGACAATGAGAGAGCGTGGAATCAACCCTATCCCTTACATTCGGAAAGTGGTAATCTCGGCCTGCTCAATCTTTCACCTAATAATGTCTGTGGATTCCTAACCCTAGCCCCGTCAGGGCAACTCGTTTCTCTGCTTCCACCTTTCGCTTAGGGACTTCTCTTTAAACATTTGAGAATCCGAAAAAGTACGAGAAAAGAAGTCCCTCGACTTGGTCATTGACACACTTTCCGAATTTTAATGCTATAGTGGGCGGATGAATGCAAGGCGTACATTAAGGAGGCCCGTTGGTACAACAAGGGCATTAAACCTACACTGAAGGAGTACATGGGCAATGCGGTGGATTCAATCGGAGGGCTGATTATGCTGCTGCACAGCTACTTCCTGACCACAGACAAATTGATGGAAGAGGGACTTGATTACGTTTCCAAAATTCCAAGTGTCATGCACTGCTCTGGCAAGATCCTTCGACTCAACAATGATCTCAGTACATCATCGGTAACTCACTTTGACAGTTATCCTTCATCTCTTATAAAAACAGTACATCCTCGGGCATGTTCATAGTGGCCGGCTATTCTTTTTGATTCACTTGATACGAATGTGAGATGGATCTCGGCACTAATGTTTGTATCCCATTAATGTGGTCCGTGCACAGTATGAATTGGCACGAGGGGACAACTTCAAGGCGCTGGATTGCTACATGAATGAAACCGGCGCTTCGGAAGAGGCTGCACGGGAACACGTTGGGCATCTGGTGCGCGAAACCTGGAAGAAGATGAATAGAGATGTGTTGGAGGACTACCCGTATCCAGGGTTCAAGCCTTTTCTTGGTGCTTGCTTGAACTTTGCACGAGCTTCTCAATGCTTTTACCAGTATGGAGACGGACACGGCCTTCCCGATAACGAAACCAAGGTCCATATTGTGTCGGCTTTATTCGAATCCGTGCCCCTTGATTAGGGATGCATTATTGATCGAGGTCTGGCTTTTGGAGAGAGCTTTTTACCTTATGCGTGTCTTTTTAGCTTTGGGGGTGTCTGTGTGCTCTAAGATAGTGTTGGGTGTTTGTACAAGCTTCATAAGATTCGCCGGAGAAGCACATGCTGTTCAGTGCTTTGTGCTGTGGCTGATTATATATATTGTTGGCGAAATTTGAATGCTAATGAAAAAAAGAGAGAACTACTTTATAGTTATTTGATGCTTTGATACATGATGATGATCAATGTCCTTAGATATTATTCGTACCCACTATTGTTGCTACCGGGTTTAGAATTAATATACCTTTAGGATATACACCAAAAAACCACAAAGAAATGAGTTCAGCAATTACTCAATTTTTCTTTTGGAATGTCACCTTGAATGTATTGCGAAACTTGTGTGTGAAAAGAGAAGAATACTGTAAAGAAGAGAGAGTTATGAAGAAGAGAAGACTATTGTTCTTGAACAGTTGTAATGAACAATGTATGATTTGGTCATATTTCAAACAACTAATCAACACATTATTTGAGAATATGTACCTCATACCCACTATCATCTCTTTTTATGATCAACCATCACTTGTCTTTATCTCAATAATGTCGCGACCTACCCATTTCGATTGGGAAAACATAAATATGTATAGGTCTAAAGGTATTTGTCGATGCATGTGAACATTGATTGATTCGTTTGAAAGACGAACCAAATAGTTCATTAATCCAAGGACCGAGATGCTCCCAAGCCTCATACCTCATGCAACGAGAATCATCTAAACTATGTATTCAATTAGAGTCGTCACTAGCCATAATCAAGGGTTGGCCAGAAACTCTAATCGAGACGTGAAAGTGTTGTCTCGACACATACACATCCAGAGATTCTAAGGATTGTCGGACTTGATTACACTAGTAATCTAACTAGTGCTCTTTCGATATCTAGACTTAACGGCTTGCTAACTAGTGCACCAGGATAGTCTATCAAGAAGTCTAAAACTTATCTTAACCATGCTAAAAATGAAAAATAACAACTAATGTATTAAAGGTGCGCAACCAAATAGTTGGCATGAAAATAAACAATCGGCAACATACCATCATCTCTAAAAAGGAAAAGGTAATCAAAAGCCCTAAGGTAAAACCCTAATGGCTTGTTCGATTTTTGGAGCAATTTTTAAAGGTTTTTCATTTTTTTCTATTTTTTTCTATGCTAAGTCTAGAATCAAATTAACACTAAAATCTAATGAAATTAACTCAAAAACTTATTTCTAAACATTTCGGAATTTTTCTGAACTTTTCGAAGTTTTTCTGAATTTTTTAATTTTTTTAATGAATAATAAAAGAAAACCTCAGACCGGGTCAGAGGACCCGGTCTGACTCAGCGCTCCGACCCGCCCGGATTACATCCGAATTTTCAATCTTCTTTTCTAATTTTCTCATTTCTTTTTCTATTATCCTCTTGTTTTTTTCACTATTTCTTTTCTCTTTATTTTTTTTATTTCTCTCTCCCCTCTTCTGTGCGTGGTCTTCTGCTTTCACGTACTCACCGAGAACTCCTCCTTCATGCCTTCATCGAGACAACGCCGGGAACCTCACCGCCCCCTGACCATCGGCTTGCGTGGTCGACACCGACGACTGCCACCGGTTCTACACCCTCGCCGCCGGCCAACGCGGCCACCGAACCGTCGACTAACCCCGACCATGAAAATGAGTCGGCCAAACAAGAAGTCGATTCTCCCGGCCCCCCAAACTCAGGGCCACCAGAAAAACATTAAGCCTAAGCAACCAGACATACACGAAATGGGATAGAAAATAACCAACGGGCGGCGGCGGCCTCGAACCGCAGTCATCACCTTGGATGAAAAGCCTTCCGACGGAGGGGAGATGCAAGCAAGGCAACTCGGACGATGTGCGAATCGCAACAAAATCACATGAAAAACAAAGGAAACTTGAAGTCAGTGACCATATTAGAACAAACCATGCATATACCAAAATTTTAGAGTGTTGGTTTTGCAAAAACAGATTCGGAGTTTCATTTCGATATTTTGTCGGACAGGTGGTAGGCGGGGTCGGATATGGATTTTAGACCGAGATTCAAAACGGTTTTTGGCTCAAACGTGATGTGTAAAGCTCTAAACAACCATATCTGGTCACGATTTCATCTCAGTTTGCATCGAAACGCCAAAAAATTACACGACCAGATTTGACACTCTAAAGCTTAAACGGTCTGGTTGAGACATTTGGTCAAACGGGGGATAGGCAGCTAGGAATGGAGTTACAGGGCTCATTTTAACGAGACTCATGGCCTTTTTTGACATACGACGTTTAAAACGACTTGTTTGAGAGCGAAGCAAGTGTAAGCCTCCATTGACGGGGCCGGGCGACCACCGAATATGTTCGGTGTGCCCGGCACCGGAGAGGCAGGGAAGGGCGGACGAAACAGAGCAGGATTAGACCGGGGCCTACCTGGTTAGTGGGGATGTTTGGCGACGAATGGTGGCCGGTAGGTGGAGCCTTCAACGGGAACGATGGCAACTCAAACGCACCACCGGCGAGCGAGCAAAAAAACCTCTTCTTTTTCCCCTTCTCTCTCGGCTCTCCTCTCTCTGTTCGTTCTATCTCTGTGCGCTCTCCCCCCTCACTCTCTGTCCTTTTCCAGACAGCTTTGGCTAGTCAACCACGCCAGCCGCCTTCCCCTTCCATCTCCAGCTCGAAGACGCCATTGATCAGCGTGGCTTCTCCATCTCTGTATACTCCAGCAGCCGGGTCCTCCTGTTTGGGATTGGATCAGATCCATTTCTTTGCTAAAACAGTCGCAGCATCTCCTGGGTTCTTGTGTTACCAGGATGCAGCGCTGTGCCATCGCTTCTCCCCTTCTGAAATCTCGACTGTCGCCGTCCTCGTGCAGAGCGTCCTTCTGTTTTGTCTTTCGCGTGAGGGAGAGAAATCAGAGAAGAAGGTGCGTTGGGGTTGGGCTGAGAAGAAAGGGCAGGAGACAGGGCCGGGCCGTGGCCGAAAGGAGAGAGAGAAGGAAAGAGGGAGGTTGAGTTGGGCCAGGTGAAAAGATTAGAAGGAGGGGACCCAAGTTCAGGAGGGTCGGGTCCAAACCGACCCGGTTTTTTTTTAGCAAACAAATTTCAATAATTTTTAATATTATCAATGCAAATGCTCCTAATGTCTATGTGCTATGCAATTTAATGAGAAAAAATATTTTTTTAGAGGTTAAAAATTAATCCCTAATTTTTGTGCGATTAAACCTTAAACGGATAGATAAAAATTAGGTGTCAACAAACAATGACTTCTTTTTATATCAAACAATCACCTTTTTATTCATGTTCAAGAATCACGTCTTTTGATGATAACAAACCACTCCAACAATCCCCCACTTATTTTGTTATCTATACTCATTTATATAAATTCATTCATACAGGACAGTAACTATTAAGATTTGAACATTCAATTAGTGTAAACAATTCTATACGAAATTTGTGTTAGATAAAACTTTGAACCATGATTCCATTTGTTAATCGAATTATTGCACATATGAACTTACACACATCTGGTTAGAAATTTCTTATGCCTTGGCACTTTTACGGCCATGTACTTCCTCATCAATTCATGAACATTTACAAAAATTCATCCGACTTTTATTAGAAGCGGCACCACTTCTTCTGTTCATATAGGTGGAGTTCCTAACTTGTTGCCTTAGCCTTGCCTTGCTAAATCTTGAACTTCATTAAGAGTGTTTTCACACTCATCCCCTTAAGTATCCATGAGTACTAACCTTATGCCCCGATACTCGATCACAAACTATTTCCATGAGTACTACCTAACTCATAAATTATTAGAGCAATGCTAGGTATATTAAGATTCGTTGACTCCATTAGTTTACTGAGTAATGTGCCAACGGCCCTTCCCTTTAGGCACCAAACAGAATTTCATTACATCACGTAAAGAAATTCAGAAGGCGAATTATGATATGTATATGATTGTTTATGTTTTGAGTTTGAACTCGAAACGAAAACCTAAATTTTGGAAATTAATAAAAAAAGGAAGAAATTTATTGCACAGAGGAAATATACAAACACCAATTTTATCAACATGCAGAGTCGTTGGGCTGAAATGGAAAGTCCACGTGGGACTTTGAATTTGACCTTGACTCGGTTAATGTATCAGACGAAGAGAGAAAATAACGAAAAAAAGGAAATTTATTTTCCTGCCAATATTGGGTGTTGACTTCTTTGACCAATACATATCTCCTCGTCCTTGGTGGTGGCTTATGCATATAAATATTCTCAAAGGGTTTGTTTTTGGGTGAATTGTCCGAAAATCGTCAAAAATTGCATTCTGATTAGTTAGTGTTTGATAGCTAAAATCTTATAGTAAGATTTGTTAATTTCTTCGTGAAATTGAGATATTATTTTGCGAGGAATTATGGAGCTAAACACTGCGTGAATTGTTGTGTGTAATTATGACATAAAAAATACTTCATATGTGGTTGTAATATCCGTTATATCTCTTGATTTATAGTGGAATTCATTGCTCTCCTCCTCATGGACGTAGATTACTATGATCAAACCACATAAATCTGGTGTTCGATTTATTTACTTATTCCGTCAATTTTACTGTTCGATCGCTTTCTTTCACAACAATATTTAAATTATTTTGACTGAAAGTATTATTACACATATCATGACTATAATGTAACTTTGACTATTTCAAATTTTCAGCGATGATTCAAACCCAAGAAAAAAAGAGGAAGAAGATTATTCTTAAGCCGGGTCAAAAGGGTTAAACCGGATTGACTCGACTGAATCCAAAAATATACGGGTCAAGGTTAGGTTGATCTGGTTTTTTACAAGTTCCAAATACCCTATCTTTCAGGGCGATCATCGGGTTCGAGTTTGTTTATGCCAGATCTAATAAAGATGTACATCAATGAAAAAGGCGATCATTGCAAGATTTAGTCCATCTAGAAAAAGGAATTATCTTAAATAATTGTAAGACATAACGTTTCAAATTTAAATTGAGAGAAATGTAAGAGATTTAAGATTTCTTTGTGTCGTGATCTAAGAGTCTTTTTACTGGCAATTTTGCCCATCATGTAAACTCATATGATTATAATTATGATTAATCTCAATAAAACTGTGTACTACCTAGGAGATCAGTAGTAATATTTTTGTAAGATTAAGATAAGTTTAAACCACAATGAGTACTACGAGGATTTGAAGTAGCTCCATGATGTGTAAATGAAAGTCTTATTTTACTATAAACCCTTAAAAAATTCTTCACTTAGCTATCAACACGGGAGTTTGGTCATCGTCAAATTTTCTGTTCACCCATTTTCATGACGATTTAGGTTCGATGAAATATCTTTGCGTTCCGAACCTATGTAGGCACATGTGAATGATTTAATAGGCATTTTTATGTGTGTGCAAGGAGCCATAACATGTATAAAAAAATAAAAAGAAAAGTCAAATGGACCAATTATTTTTAATGAATGTTTAATTAAATTTATTCTAATACGTTTCCATTTATGAAGAAATAACCGTCACGTGATTTTCAAGAAAATATTTAAGAGAGAAAAATGTGGTGCGTAATGTTGGCCCCATCGGCTACCATACCTTTTTATCTCTCCAAGCCAGGTCACAGGGTGCATGAATGCCACGTCGGCACGTGCTGTATCGAGAAGAATCCCAGGCTAGGACAACGATTGGATGTCTCAAGCTCCACGTGGCCAAGTCGGTCTACATCCTCCGACCCCGACCAGCTTATCGGAACCACACATTTTTGTCAGTGCAAGTCTGCTGAGAAGAAGGAGAAGAAGAAGAAGAAGAAGGAGAAGAAGCGAGAAGAGATAATCATCACATGAAGGCCATGGCACTCCGTGCGGCATTCTCGCTTCCCTCTGCAATTTCCACCCCCAAGGACGTATGATCATTCTTCAGCCCTTCTTCTCTGTGGCTATTCGCTCACCGTTTCATGTCCTGTCTTTTCTTCCTTCGATTTTGGGCAGCTTTCTTTTCATCCCAGTTTTCTTCAAGCTCCGGTGAGATTAGCGATTGACTTGATCCCGTCTCTGCAGGGGAAGTACACGGCAGTTCACATTAAGGACACCAGTCTTGCAGGAATTTCACTGAGAGACCACGTCAAGGATGATTTGCTCCTCTCCGCCACCTTCGCTAAGGTAAAATCGAAATCTTGTTTTTTCATTTGTTCATTCTACAAGTATGAAAGATGATAGGAATTTGCCAGATGAGGAGGGATATAGATTATGAGTACGCAGAGAAACGTTTGGATGAGATCAATTCATTTGCCAAGTGTGTCATTGTTACAAGAAACGGAAGGGCATGCTGTGACTAATAAGTTGGTAGAATTTAACACAGAGAGACCCTTCAAATGCAGGACTTCAAGAAAAGGGATGTGCCCTTTTTCGTAGTTGGAGGCTGGAGCCCAGACGGCGACCACGGCGCCAATGATCAAAGATTTCCAACCAGAACAAAAGAAGACGGAAAGACAGTTCAATGTGGTGATCACGGGAGCCTCGTCCGGGTTAGGCCTGGCCACAGCCAAGGCACTAGCCGAATCGGGGAATTGGCATGTCATAATGGCGAGCCGAAACTTTCTCAAAGCGGAGAAAGCAGCTAAATCGCTTGGCATTCCGAAAGAGAACCACACCGTGATGCATCTAGACCTTGCCTCTCTTGAGAGTGTGAGGCAATTCGTTGACAACTTCCGCTGTTCGGGTAGGCCGTTGGATGTGCTGGTTTGTAATGCTGCCATTTATCAGCCCACCGCGAAAGAGCCGTCGTTCACAGCCGAAGGGTTTGAGCTCAGCGTTGGGACTAATCATCTGGGTCATTTCCTACTTGCAAGATTGTTGCTTGATGAATTCAAGCAATCGGATTACCCCTTGAAGCGCCTCATCATTGTTGGGTCCATTACAGGTATTGCTCCCCACAGAGCTAGCTAGCTGTATAGACCAAGTGAATTGGGCATGCTTAGTTTGTTCCTTTGAAAAGAAGATTGCTTTAGAATAGAAGGTTCAAAATCTAAATCCTTGTCCGTGATGAAGCTTGGGAAATGCATTTGTTTCCATACACTGGCTAGGAGATCGGTAGTGCTGTTTAAGAATTGATGGCAGAAAAATTTGGGGACATATGTGTTTACCTACAATGGTTTGCTCATATTTAACTAGTTACTCAAATTCCAGTATGGTTTGCATATGTAAAGTGCATCAAACAATTGTGTCAAGAACACTAGGTCAATCATTCGACATGTACTGGCAACCTTCTTCATGAAGTGGAATAAAAACTTTGGTCGCTAGAATGTTGAGCATTTGCATTGATTGTGATATTATTTGCATTGATTGTGATATTATGGATGACCAAATTGAATCTGTAAGATAGAGATAAGTTCAAAATACATGGAGTGTTGTAAGGATTTAAACTAGCTCCACGATGTCTGGGCTTATGATATGTAAATTGAAGTCTAATTTTTATCTGCACTGATGAACTATGTCTGATGATAGCATCTATATAGGCACCCATATTGCTTTAAATGTATTCTTCTCGACCTTTTTGATTTATCTTATGCAACTCGAGAAATTAGCCAAGTTGGTTAAGACTCGATGCCAAATTATACCTTGAGGGATGTTATTCACATGTAAGAACGTTGTGAAAATCAATTCAATTACGGATGCAACACGAATCTTAGTCGGTCTCAATTGGAGAGAACGGATCGATACATGTTGCTTACGATTTCTCATGAATGCAACCCGATTCGAATATCACCCTCAAATCAATCTGGCGCTCCAGATCAAGGCCCCAAAATCCTCGTAAAAAAAGGATCAGTATTGCGTAAATCTCGTTTATCTACATGTAACTCATCCGACTGCAACTATTCAAAAAGTTTGTTGTATCGGTAGTGAACATTATAAAAATTTTAAAAAATATTAGATCCATCCACTTGTCTCTCGAAACTTATTAGACTCCAAAACAAGTGCACGTTTTTTGAGACCCCCAAAGGTGGACAATTAACAAATTGTCTGGTTTTTCGAACCCTAATGGTCAGATCCAAAATCAAGCGGTGAGCCCCCAAGACCTTGCATTTCAACCATAAAAAAACCATAGAAATCCGTGCCCTAAAAATAATTCTCTCGATCTAGCAAACCAGAGCAAAAGGAATTTTATATTATCTGCCAATAGCTCTCTAGATTCACATGCTCCCTCGTCTCATTCTCTAACACCAAAAAAACATAAATTCAATTGGAAAGAAAATAATAAATTATTAGGTTAATGTCACAAAAAATCTCAAACTGATAAATCTATGACAAATTTACCTTAAACTAATTTTTTTACCACAAAAAATTCAAAATTGGTACATCCATGATAATTTTACTACGAACTAATTTTTTGACCACAAAAAACCTCAAACTGATACATTTGTGACAAATTTACTTTTTGTTAGTTTCCGTTAAATTTTCCTATCAAATTGCCGAGTTTAATAACACGTGGTAGTTGACGGGTGTACTAGTTTAGGATTTTATCCCTCTCTTTGTCACAAGTTTACAAGTTTGTGATTTTTCATGATATTAATCGAATTTAACAGATAGTAAATTTGTCACAAATATACCAGTTTTGAATTTTTTGTGGTAAAAAATTAGTTTATGATAAAATTGTTATAGGCGTACCAGTTAGGGGTTTTTTTGTGATAAAAAAATTAATTCGGGATAAAATTGTCACGGATGTACTAATTTGGAGTTTTTCGTGATAAAAAAATTAGTTTGGGGTAAAATTGTCACAAACGTGCTAATTTGGGGTTTTTTGTGATAAAAAAAATTAGTTTTTGGTAAATTATCACAGGCGTATCAGTTTGGGGTTTTTCGTAATATTAACCATTAATTATTTTCAACGAAGCTAAGTCAATGATATTGTTGTCTACACCAAAATAAAAAAAAATAAAAAATATTAGGTGTTACTATCAATATACTCCCTTAATTCTTTAATTCTTCACATCTTGCAAGATTATGCATATATCTTCCTTAATTGCACGTGCCCAATTGATTGTATCTGACATCATCATACATAATTGTGTTAGATAGTCATCTTGTGAAGTTTACACATACTCCATGTACTGTTCTTTGCGATACACGTAGAAATTATACGATCCTCTTCTTTCGCTTACTTTTTATTTCGCTCCATTTATAAATGCGAAAAGTTTCTGACCAAGCACAGTCAGAATATAATTGACTTACTAAATTCATGCAGACGCTTCTGGCGCCAGTGAAATCAAACCTCAGATCTGCATTTATTGGAAAAATTAAGGTTTCAAAAGCGATTTTAATCTAAATATTTTTTTCAGGTAGCAAGTGAAACAGAGTGCACGATGCAGAAAGACAAAATAATTTAAAAGAACCCCTGTTGCAGAGAAGTCTGAAAGCATGCACATTTTGATAGGCCCCTACAAGCAAAACCAAAACACATGCAACATAAACAAAGGCACTATCTGCAACCGAAGCCAGCCATGGCTGGCCGCACCACTTCCCCCTTCTTCAACCTCTCCCTCCATCTCCTCCTCCTCCTCCTCCTCCTCGTGACCGCGACCTCAGATTGCTGCGCCGAGCCCGACCGCAGTGCTCTCTTCATCTTCGGCAACTCATTCCTCGATCGATGCCGGCAACAACAACTACATCAACACCACCACTCTCGACCGGTCGGATTTCTGGCCTTATGGAGAGACCTACTTCGAGTTCCCGACCGGGCGGTTCTCGGACGGCCGCTTGGTATCAGATTTCATTGGTAACGAGAGTCACATTACTTATGAATTATTTCTACATGATGAACATACCCTTTTCTTGTCCCTTCTTTCTTCTTTTTCCTGGTGGGGTGTTTCCATGTCCTTCTCTTTTGTCCGAATGCAATTTCTGGTTAACCAACAAATATCCTGTCTGCCTTTTGGCTTAACCTTCCTGTCTAATCATGTACTATGAATAATTCATCTGGTTTTACTTCTTTACATTCAAAAAAGAATTGGTTTATGTTTTGTCGGAAATGTTCTCGCGACGAAATATAATTCACCAAACGTCGTTCTTCGGCTTTTAATGAAAGGAAGTTGGGTTCTAGATCCAATTCCAGATAGGAGCAATCTAGGCGTAAATAACGAACTTGATTTTTTACGGAATATTCAGACGAAACCGTCCAATTACTGGCGGCGTCCAAAGTTCACTTACATGATAAAGCTACTAACTAAAGACCTAAATAACTACAGTTATGGAAACTAAAAGTGCTATACCGGAAAGTAACGATAAAAGACAACATTTATTTTTGTGATGTGCTGGGGTCTTCTGTTGATAATCAGACGTTATTTATAATGTAGACTTGGTAACGGTTCTTGGCGTTGTATCCGATATCCATCGTTGATTTCATCTTCACCGTTCATTTAATGACACATGTCTATCAACTGCTATCGATCTTATCTTTTGTACGGAGTGATAATCGCTCTTGAGCTTTTTATGTGCTGATATCTGTCCTTAGTATGATAACTGTCATCGAACCCCTTTTATCTTCTAAATTGATAACCATCATCGAGCCTATTTGCTCTCTAAAACGACAACCGTCATCGAGCCCATTTATTTTCTAAGGCGACAATCGTCATCGAACTTTTTTTTACTTGTCATATGTCCTCTTGGATGATAACCATCATCGAGCTTTTCTCCGTTTGACACCTGTCTTTCAAGATGATAACCGTCATCGAGCTTTTCTCTATTTGACACCTGTTTTTCGGGATGATAATCATTATCGAGCTTTTCTCCATTCGACACCTGTCTTTTGGGATGATAACCATCATCGAGCTTTTCTCCGTTCGACACTTGTCTTTCGGGATAATAACGTCATCGAGCTTTTTCTCCATTCGACGCCTGTCTTTCGGGATGATAACCATCATCGAGCTTTTCTTCGTTTGACACCTGTCCTTCGGAGCACAAGCCTTCATCGAGTCCTTCTTAGCTTGGCATTCACTCTTCTCCTTGTCAACGTCCTCGATGAAAATACCTTCAGCACCTTTAGTCCAATTTCCTTGGTTTAACACCTGCTCTTCTGGAACAAAGGTCTTCATCGAGTCCTTCTGAGCTTGGCATTCACTTCTTCTACTTGTCGACGTCCTCAATGAAAATACCTTCGGCACTTTTGGTCCCCATTAATCTGATTTTCAAATTTTTCACTTATGACTACCAGTACTTACCAGCTGTCTTACATGAATCATCTTAGTACGGATGACGCCATCTCTTATCGTTTTATTCATCTATCCTAAGCGTCGATAACCTAATTAATTTCAGGTGTCAACAGTTTCTTTTCATCTGCATCATGTTGCAGCTGAGTATGCAGAGCTGCCATTAATTCCACCGTATCTTCAACCTGCGGTCCAACAATGGAGGTATGGAGTGAACTTTGCATCTGCAGGCGCTGGTGCTCTAGTGGAAACATTCCTAGGGTCGGTACGTAAATGGTCAAATTCTTGATTATTCCCACTAGGGTTTTGGTCTCAACCACAAGAGATGAGATCAAGATTACTGTTGAATTCGCCTCATCCTCTGCACTTTTTTCACTAGACCAATGCGGAGGTAATGGTCGTGACACACGTTGTCGATTCGTTTAGCTTTTTTTGGTCTTTTTGAAAGTTTTTGGCTTCATTGCTAGGGTTTTTCCTTGTCTTGAATGTGAACCCTCGCTGCGCTTGGCCACTGTCAATAAAACAAAAGGGCGATTTCCGGCGCCACTTGCGATTTGTGAATTCTGTTGTTTTGACTTTAGCCTGCCATTTTTTTGCTGTTTATTTTTCTTTTTATTGGTTCGATGAAGGGTGGGTCCACAGGTTTGATTACTTTTATTTGTCAATCGTTCCAAGGTCGAGGGACTTATTTTACGCACATTTAGGAAATAATAAGTATTTGGCAAAGTAAATTTTTCGAGTCAATCGTTAGGAAAATTAATTGAAAAAGTTTAAGATTTTCACGTGCGATTTTTTTGGTGATGTATGCGTAAATTGGTATTTTAAAAATCGAATCTCTTTTTATTAAATATGCAAGGTACATGTTCATACGGTTCTTTTTAATTTTATATTTCAACCGGTGATTAAGACCCGGTTTGGTAATGGCTTTTGATAAATTACTAGCATGTGGGTCCATGAAAATACAGTGCAGCCACTTCTTTCAAGGAAAGATCTACAACCATTCACTTTTTCAATGCCTAAATTACATGTCTTAACTCACTTTCTCTTCTTTTTCAGGTGATTGATCTCAAAACGCAATTGAGTTACTTCAAGAAGGCAGAGACCCAATTGAGGCAAGAGTTGGGCAAAGGCAAAGCAGAGTGGACAATATCAAGAGGAGTTTACATGTTCAGCATAGGAAGCAATGATTACATGAGCCCTTTCTTGACTAACTCCACCATCCTGAGCTCTTACTCCAAATCGGAGCATGTGGGAATGGTGATTGGCAATTTGACAACAGTTATCAAAGTAAGAGGTGCAATAATTTTGCTTTCTCTGATAGCTAGAGCTTGGCAATTCTAGATCTCCTTTAGGCACCCTTTTGGTAGTTGATAGCTTGGCTGGTGAGGTAGCACTGATTGGAACTTGACGAGGGACATCGTGCTTGGCATCGGTTTCGCTTTGGTGGAGAGTATCATAGTACCTCCTTATTACGGGGGTAATGTTGAGTTGCCTCCTCATTGTCCGGAGGAGCAACCATGACCACCATAGCCGAAATCAACTGTCTATCGATGAAAGACCCAATGGTCGATTTGATCTTAGGAAATTGAAAAGCAATTTAACATAAAATAGCTGATTTTTGACCAAACAATTGTTTTTTCCCGTAACTTTAGGAGTTTCCCAGAAGAAGAGGTTCTGGGGAGATTTAAATTGTTGACTTAATAGTAGGTATTAATGTAGCAATGGAGGAAATGGTTTTTTTCTCTTTTTTGGGTGTGTGTGGTGGGACTGAGAGAGCAGTTTGTGGTGAAATTTGTCAGGAGATATATGGAATAGGGGGAAGAAAATTTGGGTTCATCAACCTACCTCCATTGGGTTGTCTTCCAGGAATGAGGATAATCAAAGCAGAGAAGAGAGGGAGGTGCTTGGAAAAAGCTTCATCACTAGCAAAGTTGCACAATCATGCTCTCTCTAAACACCTAGTGAAAGTTGAGCATCAGCTCGTAGGTTTCAAATATTCCCTCTATGACTTCAACAGCAATCTCAGAAAGAGAATGACTCACCCCCACAGACACGGTGAGAATCATTGTACCCAGTGTTCCAATCCTGCTTTGCTCATGGACTGCTTACATGCAACTAAAGTTTGTGCATACGGGAATGTTTCAAAGAATTAACTTAAGGATAGTTATAGTTCAAAGAACTTTCTTTTTCTTTAGAATGGAGTACTAATCAGACAGTTTCTTTCTTTTTCTTTTTAAAAAAAATTGGCTGCAAATATTTCCTTGTGCTGAAATTTCTCCATCTTGATGAAGGTTTCAAGGCAGGGAAAGTGGCATGCTGTGGAACTGGAAGGTACAGAGGAGTCTTCAGCTGTGGAGGGAAGCGGATAGTGAAGGTGTTTGAGCTGTGCGAGAGTCCCAGTGAGCACGTGTTTTGGGACTCTTTCCATCTAACTGAGAGGGCTTATGAACAACTAGCACATCAGATGTGGAGTGGAGATGGCACTCATTCTAGTTCGAGCCCTTACAGTCTGAAAAATCTGGTTGAGGGCCTTTGATTGAAGGTCTTTGCCCTTAGAAGGTGACCCATTATTCCATCTTAGATCATTGACGCCTCAACCTAGCTGCCTCCAATGGCAAAGGTTCAGTATCTCTGTCAGATCAGTGGGGGGAAAATGTGGAGGGCATAATAGAGAGGGGTAAATTACAGAACAGGAAATTATTCTTGATGTGTTGGAATAGGCCAATCATTTCTCGCAACTGTGACAATTGAACGGTGAGGGATAGCTCAGTCATGAAATCTTGCATCAAACTGCTTTCGCAATTTGTTTTAGATCACTTTGTTTGCGAACGACAGCATGCATACTGCAGTTAAGTGCACCCTGTTCTGCTTCTTTAATGCCGAAAAAGAAGATAAGTCAGATCAGCAACAAAACAGAAAACCACACTTTCTTCAGGCTGCTCCCCCAGTTTAGTGTGTTCTCATGAGGACCACATAATCAGATTTTTATCAAGCAAGACATAATTATCTGTTTATTTCCTAACAATGCCGTTCATCATCCTCTCCATGGATCAAATTAAAACTTGAGCTTGTGTCAAGTTGATCCACCATAAAAAGAATATACAAGAGAAAACAAAGAATGAAACCAAGAAGACTCGTGCATTCTTTTGTCTAGTGCAAGGGCTAAGCGGTTTGCTCTAACAGACTTCATTCCAAGTCATTGTGTGGTTCAGTCGATGGTCACAAGAATGGCCTTTCTTCCGAGGTTTCTATATGATGTCAATCTGGGAGCACAGCTCTTTGTTTTTCAAAACTTCATCCGTTTAGCAGGGCCTTGATCAATTATGGGATCAATGGCAGGTACTGATTCTGCTGCTTGCTGAGTCTCTGCAACTTTCTCCACTTCTGTAGTTGGTGGAGTATAGCCCTCGGGGAATGGCGGCGGCAGAGGGGCTGGTGGTAGCTGCATGTAACATTTAGAGAGAAAACAATCAGAAAGCAAATTAAAGAGACTCTGTTAGCAGTTAGATTATATTTCTGAAAGAGAAGCGAACCAAAACAACAAAACGTTTGGTTCTCTTCAGAATTGACCGTTTGGATGGAGATTCCAAGATGGTACTTATCTATTTTTCCTTTTATGACAACAGTGCCAGATCGTAGGAAGACCTAACATACTGCAATACAAGAATCGGGGCATTCATAGTAGATTTCTTTTCAGAACATTGTCCGAAGAAAGCCAATTGCCAGCATCCTAGAGAACAAGCTCCAATTACAACCCCATGGTCATGGTCTCTTGACCATCTTTACCATATTCTCGCTCTACAACAGAACCACAACAAGAGCATGATCCAATCAAAGATATCTAGTGGATGTCTTCTAATTACCACATTCTCACTAGTACATTCATCGTTCACCTCACAAATTTCTCAGTAGATATCAAGTATATATAATATTACCCTGCGCTGTAGTGCTGCAAGAATGTGATCTATCCGCTTAACTTCCTTGATGTCTATGGTCTCCTTGGTGACCTTTGAATCTGATGCTGAACTCTCATCTTCACCATCAACTGCATCAGGTATGACAGCAGAATTATTTCGTCAAAACTTGTGCTAGAGAGATGAAGCTGCACGGATTGATGCTAATCACACTTTTTAGTCTTGAAATCTCCAGATTCCAATGAACAGAAACACATTTTATAAGTAACAAAACTAAGTACTATTTTTCCATCACCATACGAGTAACAAAAAGAAGGGAACGGATTTCAAGTACCATAACCAATCTTCTCCAACTTGGAGGCAGCTGCAGTAAAAGCCTTTGATATATAGTAAAGAGCCCTCCCCTGTAATGGGTGCAAACAAATTAAGTGATATTGGCATCACCTATCGAATTAACATCAAGAAGACATAGCAAGTACAGTAGTATGATGGCACCATCAGCAGACTATAAACCAGTAGAAACAATGAAACAACCCAGGATCAACAGAGGCTTGCTTTTCTACACATTGCATTGATATATAGTTACCGACGCGTGAATAGTACACTAACCTAAGGAGTTGCAATAGTAGGAGAAGAAAAGTTGTAACTACTTACTATCCGGGCAGCAAAGACACTGGATAACTGTGGTGCTTGGTATATCAAACCATCCAAGACATAGTAAGTTAGCATATGTGTCACTTTATCAGGACCATCCCTCCTTTGCTTACGCATAACGAAAAGGTTAGGTTCCAATACTTCACTCAGCGCGTATTCAATACCAGTCATTTTCCTGAAAGAAAAAAGTCAAACGCTAATTCCATTTTCCAATCACGAGAGCATCTTGTATCATAATTGGTTCCAGCAACTTGCCAACCAGATGTATTTCATATTTAAAGAGCAAGATCTCAATCATCTCGATGTCAATGTCAACATATTGAGGCAAATGAATGCATTGATTTATAGCTGACAGTTGTTCTGAGGACCCTAGAAGCAAAAAATATGTGCACCGATGCAATGGCGGTCATAATTATTTGGAAAATAATGAGGAAAAGGTATGACATCCCTTTGTGAGATAATATGGCACAGTAGCTCATTCAGCTGTTATATTATCTGTAGAAGCAAACCTATTCACACAAATGCAGGCACTCGGCATTCAGACGAATGAGATCATAATAACCCGGATACATTAGTAGAAATCATCATCTTAAAATGTTCGCAATCATTTTCGGACAATAAAAGAGAGGAATCATACTGACACAGCAAAGTTGATGTCAAGCAGAACAATGATGAACTAAAATTAAAATTGAAAAACCATGAAATTAGAGCAATAATTTACATGGTCTGATCGCTGGGCCTCCATTCACAGGCAAGGGAGAAGCAGAGAATTGCTTGAACCAAATTTGGAGCACACAGAAGAAGCTCTCGGACCCTAGCCCCTAATTCACCCTAATTTCTCCCTCCTCGGAAATGTGAAAAGGATGGTATTTATATCTAAGCCCTCAAAGAGGATGGAGAACAACCCGCTAGGCCTCTGAACCGGGCCTTCCGCTCCGCCGACTCATGAAACATTCTCAAACAGGTTGCAACGAAGTTTACCTTACTGGGTCAGAAAATCGGCAGATGCCAAATTAACAGCCGACGAGCACTCTTGCCGTTCACTACAAAGCGCAGCGCAACCCAATGAAGCTGCAAAAAAAAACAAAAGCACTTTTCTGGCTAAAGATACTTAATTCAGTGCAACTTATTGGATCAAAAGGCTAAGGCAATTCGAAGCATCTCAAGCTCCTTTGCCATCTCAACCAGGAAATGACCAAGCACCAGGAGAGGCCTCCCGCCCGTCACAAGACCGAAACAAGTTCTCTATACAAGAGGAATTACGCCCCAGACACCGCCATACATCGAGAATAAATAGGATATCTATAACTTATCATAAAAGCTGGCAACACCAATCTCTTCTTTTTACGCACAATCACCGAAAAGACCGAGTCTTTGCATTTCACTACTATAAGACCGACGAACAAAGGATCAAATTCCATTTTCAAGATCTCGATCAGGAGACCAACTTCGACCAATCCCAAACAACCAATCACATGACATCAAATCGACCCCTTTCAGCTTGCAAACATCTACACAGCAAAACGGTGGTGCCATCCAAACAATTGGCGTTACCGACAGGAACTGCTTACGAGGAAAAGCAAAACAAAAAGAGTCAGCAAGGCATCGATCGCCTTACGAAAGATGCGGCATGTGGAGCGGGTGAATGGATCGCAACCGCAGCTGCTCGTTGTTGCAGGTGAAGTCGTAGAAGGGAGAGAGAGCAAAGTAGTCGAAGACGAGGTTGCGGTCGAGCGGGTAACTGTTCAGCCACAGCTGGTCCCCGGAAGCATATGCCCGTCATGTCCGTCGCCGGCGGCCGCCCCGCCGCCGCCGCGGCCATAGGATTTCCGTCGAAGTTTGCGCTCATCTGCATTGCTCCCAGTGGCGGGGGTGGCCATTGAAAGAGAGCAGAGCTAGGTTGAACTTCGCTTTGCCGAGGGAAGAGGATCGAGAAATTTTATTCGGCGATCTAACGGACAGAATTCCTCTTAATTTCCGAAAAGAAAAATAAAATAAAATCTACAACTCCAAAAAAAAAAAAATAGTCCGACGTGCTATATTTTATTTCATTGCAAACAAAATAAAGCAAGACAAAGTAAAGAAAACTTTTGCTTAATTTAAATTTCGGAAAATTTTTTAAAAAAAATATGTAAGCTTATGTGTCGACGTACTGCGATTATTAAGTATTTTACACTAAACTAAGGTGCTTAGAAGTTAGATCGCAAGAGTTAGGATTGATCAAAAAAATGATAAGCATTCACCTCTGATTTGTACTCGAAACAAATTTGAAAATGAAAAAAAAAATGTTTTTGATTAATGAAAATTAAAGTAGCCATGTGTAATCGTATTTATATATTTTGAAATAGTTTAGGTACTGCACGCATTCGATAATGATGAAATTATACGAGACTGTCCGATTTGAATTAATGTAAAGATAAAAATTGAATCTTTTTTTTTGGACGTATAAAAAAAAAGAATCTAGACAATTTTTTTTTTTTACATTATAAGTTTAGGAGGGCCCTCCGATACTTAAGTCAGTGACCGAAAGATATCGGGAGATAAAAGAGGGAAGCTTCGCAAGAGAATTTTCTTGTAAAAGAGTAATCCAAGCAAGGTTCAGAAACCCGTGATGGGCTTTGCCCGCTTAGGATTTCACCGGGCTAGAGAGCCGCCGGGTGTTTGACAAGAAGGGGATTTGGGTCGACCCATAGACATCGCTAGTCGGCTTGACTACATCGCCATTGGGTGAAAATAACGCGGACTTGGGCAGTGGGCAATGACGAAGCACGAATATAATTTCATAGACGACACCATTGCAATTGACTCTTGAAGATTCTATTAATAACTGTACAAAAAGAGAATCTGGTCTTACATGGGAAAAGAACCTTTGTTCACTTTAGAATCAAACCGAGAGCGACTTGCATCTCTCTTTTCTATCCTTTCCTAAATGACCCAGATTCCATTTTTTTTGTTACATATAGCACTCCCTCTCTCTTTTGTTCTATTTTTGCTAACCTATGATTAATTAATTTATCTAGTACTAGTTAGTCCTCAAAGTTTCATACTTTTTTACTCCGCTTTTTCTGTACATTCCTTCCTCGCCACGAACAAAAGTCTAATAGCATGGAGTCGTGCGAGTCCAATTAGCCACAAGACAATCGGACCCTTCAAAATCGATGACGGATCCCACATATAAATCGAGAATTAGTGAGAATCTAATTACGTTCCGAAGGAGACGTCGAGAACGTAGAGAGAGTTAATGAAGCTGAGCTACAATGGGGACACAATCTTTCAATCACCTGCTAATGGAGAGACGATCGAGACACGTTGAAAATGACGGAGTGGAAGCAGCAATTTGAGAACTGACGTTAGCAAAAGCCAAAGCGGCAAATGAGTAACGAGTGCAGTCCCCGCCAATTTTGGACCAACGCCCACCGCAAATAACAAAATCTGGATTTGAAAAGTATTTTACATGGTTGTCGCACGTCGCGTCGTCGGCGGGTCATCCGCGAAACGACTGGTGTACGGATTCGAGATCTCGTAATTTCGAAGGCGTGAAATTCGAGCCGATTATTAAGGTGTGAACACGGTGATTGACTTCCGCTCTATTCAGATCCTCGTCTTACAATCGAAGTTTCTTGTTTTCCCTTTCTTTCTTATGCTAGCAACCTCGCCGACGGCGGAAGATCGATTTGGATACGTAAGTCTTCGCCCTTCGGGCGAGAAAGAATAAGGGGAGAGCGAAAGAATAAGGGAACCTCCTTTTGACAATTTCCAACACCCCCCTCGCGCGATTTGCGTTTCCATCCATTATTATTATTATTATTATTATTATTCCTTTGCCTTTTATAGGTGGAAAGAGATTGCATGAATATAAAGAGCGCAGATGGCCCGTTTATCAGGCGAGGTCGGATAATATCTCGATACCCGATGATTCTAATCAGCCGATCGAAAACTCGCTCGATGCGATGGAGCCCGCAATCGAAACTCTCGCTCGCGTCGATAACGGGATACTCGAATTTGCTGGATTTATTAAGGTCCACAAGACCTTAACAAAAGATCCAATGACATTTAACGAGTTGTTTTTTTTCATCAGGAAAAGCTCATACCAATTCATGGAATTTGCATCCTCCACGCAAGAAAGATGGCAGCCTTCTTTGAACAAAAATCAAATTCCCTTCGCCGAAATCCCGAAAACCGCTCGAATCGGCTCTTAAAGAGAGGAATTAATTCTATGGCCGATGCGATTTTTTTCTGCGAAAATGATCACAGCTCGACGAAAGATAATTTATCTATATATTCGTCGCATGTTAAGATTATTTTGGCCTTACCACCGTGATTATTCTACGTGTATGAATGTCTTTTATTTTGCCCTCCCTATTTTCCGTGCTCCGAAAATAGAAGGTTCATTTTGGATTGAATCTGAATTATTAATCGCTCAAATTGATCAAGAAGAGGTGCTTCTTTGCACCTTTCACGTGGTCGTCCTGGGCGCGCCACGTCGTCCTGTCTAGCTGTCTCCACCAGCTGTGCCTCGCGTTTGGCCACGTCAGAGGCCATCCAGAACGTCGGGATAGTGGTGGCCACGGTTCGGAACCGACCGGTTTCGGTTCGTGGCCAAGTATGAACCGGAACCGGCCAGTTCCGGGCCGGTTCCGGTTCCGGTTTCCCTTACCTTTTTTTTTTCTTCCTCCGCCGGCCATAGCCGGGGCCGGCGGAGGTCGCCGGCCTCAGGCGAGGCCGCCGGTTGCCTGCGGCCGGCCCAGCCTAATGAAGAACAACACAAAAATAAGAAAAGAAAAATAAGAAAAAAAATGATTCTCAAAATTGTGCCGAGAAACAAGAAGCAACTTTTTTTTACTTCTTGTTTCTCTTCCAAAACTGTTTCTCGGCACAAATTTTTGCAAAAATGTGTCCGGGAACAAAAAGTTTACCAAACGCATTTCTGTTCTTAAACTATTTCTGGGAACAAAAAAATAGAAATTTTTACTGTTTGACATGTTACCAAACGGGCCCTAAATATTATTTTATGGAAGGCCGAAAGTTAGCAAAGGAAAATATACGAAATCAAATTCTGAATTAAAGTTGGAATGTGCATCGGAGTCTTTGCCCGCTGAAACAGGAAAGTCGAACATAGAGCTTCCACGTTGAAGTCGGTCAACAAAGAAAGAAAGGAAAGGATGTTGTGAAATAAAATAAAAAGAAAAGAAAAGCATGACTGGATTTTGTTTCCTGATCACAGGCGTGGGCTTCTTTTGTTGACCAACGTGGGATTACTATTCAGGCGGTGGATATATATATATATATATATATATGCTCATATTTGTGTATAATTCGTTCGCGAGATTGAGATATTATTTCGTAATAATTATAGAGCTAAACACTGTGCGAGCTATTGGATGTAATTGAGGCTTGAAAAATACTTAGAGTATTTAAGTAATTCGAATGTGGTCATAATCTCTATTGTATCGTTCGATCTATAATGGAATTCGTTATTGCTGTCTCCATGGATATTGATCATTACGACCGAATCACGTAAATCTGATGTCCGATTTATTTTTTTATTCTGTCAAATTTATTATTCGATCGTTTGGCTTCCGCAACGCTTTTGACTTGAACGATAGTCGTAGAAAGATCAGGTTATAAGCTTTCTAAGGTACGGGAAACCACATAAATCGTGTTAAACGGGCGTATCTCGTGGAGGGAACACCAGATGGGCTTTCACAATAAGCAACAGCAGAGTTCATCCCTTCACAGAATAATAGCGATTGCTTTTTCTTATTCAAACCCGCTCTCGATCTATCATTTTTTTCTTTCCTCTCATTTCACTTGTTTATTCAATTTCGCACGTGCTCGGCTCGCTACAATCAAAGAGCAAATCCATAATAATTGAAAAAGGGATTTTTGCGCCCGTAGAATGGATCTGTCCCTCTCGTTTCTCCTATAAAGAACTGCCCCACCCACACATGATCTGCGACTTGCGATGTTTGGCGTGGAGAGCGAATGGCCTTCCGCTTCAACGAGCGGAACCCACCCACCCCCCCTCTTGCTTTAGTCACTTTATTTGGTTTACTCGTTTTGAAGGGTCACGTCACTAAAAACGATGATGAGGTGGGGATTGGAATTTCTTCCCTCCCCGTGCCGACCTCTTGCACCTGTCCTCATCCTACGAGGCGGGCCACTAAGATCCATTCATTACTTCAACGTATCTCTTGCTTTAGTCACTTCATCGGTTTAATTAATTTTGAAAAACTCGCCATATGTAGAGTCTTTTGAAGGGTCACGTCACTAAAAACGAGGACGAGGGGGGGATTGGAATTTCTTCCCTCCTCAGACCTCTTGCACTTGTCCTCATCCCGCGAGGCGGGTTACTAAAATCCATCCCTTATTTTAACGTGACGGTATTTATACATTTCACACTCCTAATTAGATAGGTATATTTTTCTAATCCCTTCTCGAGTAATACTTTCTATTTGCTTTGCATCTCAGAGATCTCGAAATCCGGACGAGGCTTGAGATAAACCCTTTTAATACCGTGCTCGAGATGATAAAATCTGTAATCATTTCATTTGCAGCTATACGAGAATCTTCCATGACCGACCGGAGCTCCCTCACCAACGCCTATATAAAGGACGGTTTAGCATACCAAGAGACTCAGCAACATATTTCGCAATGGCTCTTCTTGCTTCGCTCACGAACTTCCTCCCCTCCTCAATCCGCCCTAGCCAACCCTCTCTCTCACTCTCCGGTCGCCCTCGTTCCGCCGCCGTCTCCCCCGGCGCTCGATTCGCAAGATGCGCTTTGAACGTTGAGGATCAAGATGTCGCGAGACGTTCGGCGAATTGGAAACCTAGCGTTTGGGACTATGGCTTTGTGCAGTCACTCGATGCTGATTTTGCGGTAATAATTCTTCTCTTATTTTTTTTCAGCACACAACCCAGCCTAGCTTAAATTCTATGGGAAATACTCATATTCGATCCTGAATTTTGTATTTTTTTTCCAAATTTGGGACTCGAACTTCTGGAAAAATTTCCTACCAAAATTTCTTGGTCTATGGTAGCAAATTGGAACTCGAGTGCGTGTCAATGCTAGTTGAATGTTTGATGTCGAAAACTCTGCGCTATTTGGACAATCAATTCTTGAAACTACAAGGACAATAACCAAGATACGTTTGACCAAATTTCCACAATTTGACGAAGAACTTAATTGGCTAAAATTCTATAAGTTCAATTACTTGATTGTACATATTTGAAGTTCAAGGATCATGCTGAGAACAAAAAAAAAAGGAAAAAAAACATAAGTTTAGGGATCGAATTTGCAATTTTCCCTATTTTCTCTTTACTTTGACGAGATAGAGTAAAATAATGCCAAAACAACATAGAAACAAAAGGATTACTGTCTTGTGATTAAGATATGTGCATGTGTACTTCTTGTGAATTAGATTTGTATTCTCAATATATAGGCGAGAGCTCAACAGTGCTTACTCAAATGTTCTTGCAAATAGCATGAGGATCAATCTGTTTCAACACTCGAAACGAAATTCAATCCTGCTTATGCATTAACTTTGATTAAGATCTCATTTTTCTGAGTTTTTCATATGCCTAGGTGGATAAATATACAGAGCAAGTTCACAGGTTGAAGGAAGAAGTCAAGGGTCAATTCCGCAGGGAGATGAATCAGGTGGCCGAGCTCGAGTTCATTGACGTGGTTCAAAGGCTAGGGCTCGGATACCATTTCGAGACGGAGATCAAGAACGCCCTCAGTTCCATCTATAACAACACTGAAGATGCTCAGCTTTCAGACGATCTCTACGCCGCTTCCCTTCGATTCCGGCTACTCAGGCAACATGGATATAAAGTACCGCAAGGTAGTCGCCACTTGCTAACCGTTTGCAAATAATGTTGACACAGCAAGATTTATCTTACCATTCCTTTTGTTGGACGTATAGATGTGTTCCAAAAGTTTATGAACAAGACGGGTACGTTCCACGATTCGCTCGAGAAGGATGTGAAGGGGCTTCTTGGTCTTTATGAGGCTTCTTTTCATGGACTGGAAGGTGAAACCATAGTTGAGGAAGCTGGGAACTTTGCTTCTAAGCATATGAAGGATCTAAACCTTGACGAAGTTCCCGCTAATCTAGTGAGCGACGTGAGTCATGCTTTAGATATGCCGATCCACTGGCGGCTAAACAGGTTGGAGGCTCGGTGGTTCATGGACATGTACGAGAAACAGCAAGACAGGATCCCTTCTTTGCTACGATTGGCTAAATTAGACTTCAACATAGTGCAATCAATCCATAAGAAGGAAGTTAGCAACATGGCAAGGTATCCGCAAGCACTCCATGCATAGTTGATAGATGCATTTGACGTGAGGATATAAATTCATGCAAATACGACACACATAGGACCGCATTTTGATCAACTTAGTCATCACATGGCAAATTTTTCAGGTGGTGGGTTGAACTTGGAGCGAATGAGATGACCTTCTGTAGGGACAGGCTAGTCGAACACTATTTTTGGTGCTGTGCAATGGTTTTTGAACCTCAATATACAGATTTCAGAGAAATGACGACCAAGATCGCTAGTATGGTGACACTTATTGATGATGTTTATGATGTGTACGGGACGCTGGAAGAGCTTGAGCTCTTAACAGATTTCATTGTCAGGTTCGTGTGATATTATCACCATCATCATTTTCCCTTGAAACTAATATTGCCAAGAAAAAAGATAGGGAATTAATGAGTCTATGAATGATGGAATGAGATGAATAAAATCTTGAGAATTATATGTTATCAATTAAATTCTTTGATGTGTTTTGGACAAATCATTTTTTAGGTTAGCTTTTCTTCCTCTATGCAATTGGTTAATTTGAGCTAATAAAGCAACATAAGCACTAATTTTCATCATTATTACCAGAAAGTATTTTGATTGTGTATAACTTACAAAACTAGTGAAATGGTGATGTTTTATCTAGGTGGGACATCACAGATGTCGATAAGCTTCCTCCAACAATTAGGGCTTGTTTTCTGGCCCTGTACAACACAACCAATGAAATTGGGTATCGGACAATGAGAGAGCAAGGAATCAACCCTATCCCTTACATTTGGAAATTGGTAATCTCGGCCTGCTCAATCTTTCACCTAATAATGTCTGTGGATTCCTAACCCTAGCCCCGTCAGGGCAACTCGTTTCTCTGCTTCCACCTTTCGCTTAGGGACTTCTCTTTAAACATTTGAGAATCCGAAAAAGTACGAGAAAAGAACGTCCCTCGACTTGGTCATTGACGCACTTTTTGAATTTTAATGCTATAGTGGGCGGATGAATGCAAGGCGTACATTAAGGAGGCTCGTTGGTACAACAAGGGCATTAAACCTACACTGAAGGAGTACATGGGCAATGCGGTGGATTCAATCGGAGGGATGATTATACTGCTGCACAGTTACTTCCTGACCACAGACAAATTGATGGAAGAGGGACTTGATTACGTTTCCAAAATTCCAAGTGTCATGCACTGCTCTGGCAAGATCTTTCGACTCAACAATGATCTCAGTACATCATCGGTAACTCACTTTGACATTTGTCCATCTCTTATAAAAACAGTACATCCTCAGGCATGTTCATAGTGGCCGGCTATTCTTTTTGATTCACTTGATACGAATGTGAGATGGATCTCGGCACTAATGTTTGTATCCCATTAATGTGGTCCGTGCACAGTATGAATTGGCACGAGGGGACAACTTCAAGGCGCTGGATTGCTACATGAATGAAACCGGCGCTTCGGAAGAGGCTGCACGGGAACACGTTGGGCATCTGGTGCGCGAAACCTGGAAGAAGATGAATAGAGATGTGTTGGAGGACTACCCATATCCAGGGTTGAAGCCTTTTCTTGGTGCCTGCTTGAACTTGGCACGAGCTTCTCAATGCTTTTACCAGTATGGAGACGGACACGGCCTTCCCGATAACGAAACCAAGGTCCATATTGTGTCGGCTTTATTCGAATCCGTGCCCCTTGATTAGGGATGCATTATTGATCGAGGTCTGGCTTTTGGAGAGAGCTTTTTACCTTATGCGTGTCTTTTAGCTTTGGGGGTGTGTCTGTGTGCTCTAAGATAGTGTTGGGTGTTTGTACAAGCTTCATAAGATTCGTCGGAGAAGCACATGCTATTCAGTGCTTTGTGCTGTGGCTGATTATATATATTGTTGGCGAAATTTGAATGCTAATGAAAAAAAAAACAGAGCACTACTTTATAGTTATTTGATGCTTTGATACATGATGATGATCAATATTGTCCTTAGATATTTTTTGTCCCTACTATTGTTGCTACCGGGTTTAGAATTAATATACCTTTAGGATATACACCAAAAAACCACAAAGAAATGAGTTCAGCAATTACTCAAATTTTCTTTTGGAATTTCACCTTGAATGTATTGCGAAACTTGTGTGTAAAAAGAGAAGAATACTATAAAGAAGAGAGAGTTATGAAGAAGAGAAGACTATTGTTCTTGAACAGTTGTAATGAACAATGTATGATTTGGTCATATTTCAAACAACTAATCAACACATTATTTGAGAATATGTACCTTAGCCGCACCATCATCTCTTTTATGATCAACCATCACTTGTTTTTATCTCAATAATGTCGCGACCTACCCATTCCGATCGAGAAAAATAAATATGTACAGGTCTAAAGGTATTTGTCGATGCATGTGAACATTGATTGATTCGTTTGAAAGACGAACCAAATAGTTCATTAATCCAAGGACCGAAGTGTTCCCAAGCCTCATACCTCATGCAACGAGAATCATCTAAACTATGTATTCAATTAGAGTCGTCACTAGCCATAATCAAGGGTTGGCCAGAAACTCTAATCGAGACGTGAAAGTGTTGTCTCGACACATACACAACCAGAGATTCTAAGGATTTGGGACTTGATTACACTAGTAATCTAACTAGTGCTCTTTCGATATCTAGACTTAACGGCTTGCTAGCTAGTGCACCAGGATAGTCTATCAAGAAGTCTAAAACTTATCCTAACCATGCTAAAAATGAAAAATAACAACTAATGTATTAAAGGTGCGCAACCAAATAGTCGGCATGAAAATAAACAACCGGCAACATACCATCATCTCTAAAAAGGAAAAGGCAATCAAAAGCTCTAAGGTAAAACCCTAATGGCTTGTTCGATTTTTGGAGCAATTTTTAAAGGTTTTCACATTTTTTTTCTATGCTAAGTCTAGAATCAAATTAACACTAAAATCTAATGAAATTAACTCAAAAACTTATTTCTAAACATTTCGGAATTTTTCTGAATTTTTAATTTTTTAATTATTTTAATGAATAATAAAAGAAGACCTCTCCTTACCAAAAAAAAAAAAAAAGAAGACCTCGGACCGGGTCAGAGGACCCGGTCTGACTCAGCGCTCCGACCCGCCCGGATTACATCCGAATTTTCAATCTTCTTTTCTAATTTTCTCATTTCTTTTTCTATTTTCCTCTTTTTTTATTATTCTTTTTTTCACTATTTCTTTTCTCTTTATTTTTTATTTCTCTCTCCCCTCTACTTTCACGTACTCACCGAGAACTCCTCCTTCATGCCTTCATCGAGACAACTCCGGGAACTTCACCGCCCCCTGACCACTGGCTTGCGCGGCCGACACCGACTGCCACCGGTTCTACACCCTCGCCACCGGCCAACACGGCCAGCGAACCGTCGACTAACCCCGACCATGAAAATGAGTCGGCCAAAAAGAAGTCGATCTCCCGGCCCCCCAAACTCAGGGCCACCAGAAAAACATTAAGCCTAAGCAACCAGACATACACGAAATGGGATAGAAAATAACCAACGGGCGGCGGCGGCCTCGAACCGCAGTCATCACCGTTGGCGAAAAGCCTTCCGACGGAGGGGAGATGCAAGCAAGGCAACTCGGACGATGTGCGAATCGCGACAAAATCACATGAAAAACAAAGGAAACTTGAAGTCAGTGACCATATTAGAACAAACCATGCATATACCAAAATTTTAGAGTGTTGGTTTTGCAAAAACAGATTCGGAGTTTCATTTCGATATTTTGTCGGACAGGTGGTAGGCGGGGTCGGATATGGATTTTAGACCGAGATTCAAAACGGTTTTTGGCTCAAACGTGATGTGTAAAGCTCTAAAAAACCATATCTGTTCACGAGTTCATCTCAGTTTGCATCGAAACGCCAAAAAAATTACACGACCAGATTTGACACTCTAAAGCTTAAACGGTCCGGTTGAGACATTTGGTCAAACGGGTGATAGGCGGCTAGGAAATGGAGTTACAGGGCTGATTTTAACGAGATTCATGGCCTTTTTTGACATACGACGTTTAAAACGACTTGTTTGAGAGCGAAGCAAGTGTAAGCCTCCATTGACGGGGCCGGTCGACCACCGAATAGGTTCGGTGTGCCCGGCACCCGAGAGGCAGGGGAAGGGAGGCCGAAACAGAGCAGGATTAGACCGGGGCCTACCTGGTTAGTGGGGATGTTTGGCGACGAATGGTGGCCGGTAGGTGGAGCCTTCAACGGGAACGATGGCAACTCAAACGCACCACCGGCGAGCGAGCAAAAAAACCTCTTCTTTTTCCCCTTCTCTCTCGGCTCTCCTCTCTCTGTTCGTTCTCTCTCTGTGCGCTCCCCCCTCGCTCTCTGTCCTCTTCCAGACGGCTTTTGCTAGTCAACCACGCCAGCCGCCTTCCCCTTCCATCTCCAGCTCGAAGACGCCATTGATCAGCGTGGCTTCTCCATCTCTGTATACTCCAGCAGCCGGGTCCTCCTGTTTGGGATTGGATCAGATCCATTTCTTTGCTAAAACAGTCGCAGCATCTCCTGGGTTCTTGTGTTACCAGGATGCAGCGCTGTGCCATCGCTTCTCCCCTTCTGAAATCTCGACTGTCGCCGTCCTCGTGCAGAGCGTCCTTCTGTTTTGTCTTTCGCGTGAGGGAGAGAAATCAGAGAAGAAGGTGCGTTGGGGTTGGGCTGAGAAGAAAGGGCAGGAGACAGGGCCGGGCCGTGGCTGAAAGGAGAGAGAGAAGGAAAGAAGGAGGTTGAGTTGGGCCAGGTGAAAAGATTAGAAGGAGGGGACCCAAGTTCAGGAGGGTCGGGTCCAAACCGACCCGCTTTTTTTTAGCAAACAAATTTCAATAATTTTTAATATTATCAATGCAAATGCTCCTAATGTCTATGTGCTATGCAATTTAATGAGAAAAAAATATTTTTTTAGAGGTTAAAAATTAATCCCTAATTTTTGTGCGATTAAACCTTAAACGGATAGATAAAAATTAGGTGTCAACAAACAATGACTTCTTTTTATATCAAACAATCACCTTTTTATTCATGTTCAAGAATCACGTCTTTTGATGATTACAAACCACTCCAACAATCCCCCACTTATTTTGTTATCTATACTCATTTATATAAATTCATTCATACAGGACAGTAACTATTAAGATTTGAACATTCAATTAGTGTAAACAATTCTATACGAAATTTGTGTTAGATAAAACTTTGAACCATGATTCCATTTGTTAATCGAATTATTGCACATATGAACTTACACACATCTGGTTAGAAATTTCTTATGCCTTGGCACTTTTACGGCCATGTACTTCCTCTTCAATTCATGAACATTTACAAAAATTCATCCGACTTTTATTAGAAGCGGCACCACTTCTTCTGTTCATATAGGTGGAGTTCCTAACTTGTTGCCTTAGCCTTGCCTTGCTAAATCTTGAACTTCATTAAGAGTGTTTTCACACTCATCCCCTTAAGTATCCATGAGTACTAACCTTATGCCCTGATACTCGATCACAAACTATTTCCATGAGTACTACCTAACTCATAAATTATTAGAGCAATGCTAGGTATATTAAGATTCGTTGACTCCGTTAGTTTACTGAGTAATGTGCCAACGGCCCTTCCCTTTAGGCACCAAACAGAATTTCATTACATCACGTAAAGAAATTCAGAAGGCGAATTATGATATGTATATGATTGTTTATGTTTTGAGTTTGAACTCGAAACGAAAACCTAAATTTTGGAAATTAATAAAAAAGGAAGAAATTTATTGCACAGAGGAAATATACAAACATCAATTTTATCAACATGCAGAGTCGTTGGGCTGAAATGGAAAGTCCGCGTGGGACTTTGAATTTGACCTTGACTCGGTTAATGTATCAGACGAAGAGAGAAAATAACGAAAAAAAGGAAATTTATTTTCCTGCCAATATTGGGTGTTGACTTCTTTGACCAATACATATCTCCTCGTCCTTGGTGGTGGCTTATGCATATAAATATTCTCAAAGGGTTTGTTTTTGGGTGAATTGTCCGAAAATCGTCAAAAATTGCATTCTGATTAGTTAGTGTTTGATAGCTAAAATCTTATAGTAAGATTTGTTAATTTCTTCGTGAAATTGAGATAATATTTTGTGAGGAATTATGGAGCTAAACACTGCGTGAGTTGTTGTGTGTAATTATGACATAAAAAATACTTCATATGTAGTTGTAATATCCGTTATATCTCTTGATTTATAGTGGAATTCATTGCTCTCCTCCTCATGGACGTAGATTACTATGATCGAACCACATAAATCTGGTGTTCGATTTATTTACTTATTCCGTCAATTTTACTGTTCGATCGCTTTCTTTCACAACAATATTTAAATTATTTTGACTGAAAGTATTATTACACATATCATGACTATAGTGTAACTTTGACTATTTCAAATTTTCAGCGATGATTCAAACCCAAGAAAAAAAGAGGAAGAAGATTATTCTTAAGCCGGGTCAAAAGGGTTAAACCGGATTGACTCAACTGAATCCAAAAATAAACGGGTCAAGGTTGGGTTGATCTGGTTTTTTTGCAAGTTCCAAATACCCTATCTTGCAGGGCAATCATCAGGTTTGAGTTTGTTTTTGCCAAATCTAATAAAGATGTACATCAATGAAAAAGGCGATCATTGCAAGATTTAGTCCATCTAGAAAAAGGAATTATCTTAAATAATTGTAAGACATAACGTTTCAAATTTAAATTGAGAGAAATGTCAGAGATTTAAGATTTCTTTGTGTCGTGATCTAAGAGTCTTTTTACTTGCAATTTTGCCCATCATGTAAACTCATATGATTATAATTATGATTAATCTCAATAAAACTGTGTACTACCTAGGAGATCAGTAGTAATATTTTTGTAAGATTAAGATAAGTTTAAACCACAATGAGTACTACGAGGATTTGAAGTAGCTCCATGATGCGTAAATGAAAGTCTTATTTTACTATAAACCCTTAAAAAATTCTTCACTTAGCTATCAACACGGGAGTTCATCGTCAAATCTTCTGTTCACCCTTTTTCATGACAATTTAGGTTCGATGAAATATCTTTGCGTTCCGAACCTATATATGTAGGCACACGTGAACGATCTAATAGGCATTTTATGTGTGTGCAAGGAGCCATAACATGTATAAAAAAATAAAAAGAAAAGTCAAATGGACCAATTATTTTTAATGAATGTTTAATTAAATTTATTCTAATACGTTTCCATTTATGAAGAAATAACCGTCACGTGATTTTTCAAGAAAATATTTAAGAGAGAAAAATGTGGTGCGTAATGTTGGCCCCATCGGCTACCATACCTTTTTATCTCTCCAAGCCAGGTCACAGGGTGCATGAATGCCACGTAGGCACGTGCTATATCGAGAAGAATCCCAGGCTAGGACAACGATTGGATGTCTCAAGCTCCACGTGGCCAAGTCGGTCTACATCCTCCGACCCCGACCAGCTTATCGGAACCACACATTTTTGTCAGTGCAAGTCTGCTAAGAAGAAGAAGAAGAAGAAGCGAGAAGAGATAATCATCACATGAAGGCCATGGCACTCCGTGCGGCATTCTCGCTTCCCTCTGCAATTTCCACCCCCAAGGACGTATGATCATTCTTCAGCCCTTCTTCTCTGTGGCTATTCGCTCACCGTTTCATGTCCTGTCTTTTCTTCCTTCGATTTTGGGCAGCTTTCTTTTCATCCCAGTTTTCTTCAAGCTCCGGTGAGATTAGCGATTGACTTGATCCCGTCTCTGCAGGGGAAGTACACGGCAGTTCACATTAAGGACACCAGTCTTGCAGGAATTTCACTGAGAGACCACGTCAAGGATGATTTGCTCCTCTCCGCCACCTTCGCTAAGGTAAAATCGAAATCTTGTTTTTTCATTTGTTCATTCTACAAGTATGAAAGATGATAGGAATTTGCCAGATGAGGAGGGATATAGATTATGAGTACGCAGAGAAACGTTTGGATGAGATCAATTCATTTGCCAAGTGTGTCATTGTTACAAGAAACGGAAGGGCATGCTGTGACTAATAAGTTGGTAGAATTTAACACAGAGAGACCCTTCAAATGCAGGACTTCAAGAAAAGGGATGTGCCCTTTTTCGTAGTTAGAGCCCAGACAGCGACCACGGCGCCAATGATCAAAGATTTCCAACCAGAACAAAAGAAGACGGAAAGACAGTTCAATGTGGTGATCACGGGAGCCTCGTCCGGGTTAGGCCTGGCCACAGCCAAGGCACTAGCCGAATCGGGGAATTGGCATGTCATAATGGCATGCCGAAACTTTCTCAAAGCGGAGAAAGCAGCTAAATCGCTTGGCATTCCGAAAGAGAACTACACCGTGATGCATCTAGACCTTGCCTCTCTTGAGAGTGTGAGGCAATTCGTTGACAACTTCCGCCGTTCGGGTAGACCGTTGGATGTGCTGGTTTGTAATGCTGCCATTTATCAGCCCACCGCGAAAGAGCCGTCCTTCACTTCCGAAGGGTTTGAGCTCAGCGTCGGGACTAATCATCTGGGTCATTTCCTACTTGCAAGATTGTTGCTTGATGAATTCAAGCAATCGGATTACCACTTGAAGCGCCTCATCATTGTTGGATCCATTACAGGTATTGCTCCACACAGAGCTAGCTAGCCGTATAGACCAAGTGAATTGGGCATGTTTAGTTTGTTCCATTGAAAAGTAGATTGCTTTAGAATAGAAGGTTCAAAATCTAAATCCTTGTCCGTGATGAAGCTTGGGAAATGCATTTGTTTCCATACACTGGCTAGGAGATCGGTAGTGCTGTTTAAGGATTGATGGCAGAAAAATTTGGGAACATATGCGTTTACCGACAATGGTTTGCTCATATTTAACTAGTTACTCAAATTCCAATATGTTTTGCAAATTTAAAGTGCATCAAACAGTTGTGTCAAGAACACTAGGTCAATCATTCGACATGTACTGGCAACCTTCTTCATCAAGTGGAATAAAAACTTTGGTTGCTAGAATGTTGAGCATTTGCATTGATTGTGATATTATGGATGACCAAATTGAATCTGTAAGATAAAGATGAGTTCAAAATACATGGAGTGTTGTGAGGATTTAAACTAGCTCCATGATGTCTGGGCTTATGATATGTAAATTGAAGTCTAATTTTTATCTGCACTGATGAACTATGTCTGATGATAGCATCTATATAGGCACCCATATTGCTTTAAATGAATCCTCAAATCCGGCAATTAGCTGTAGCAGCAATGGGGTAGAAACTACTTATACTTGGGGTCATTTTCTTTTGGTTTTTTAGGGAACACAAACACTTTAGCTGGAAATGTACCACCAAAGGCCAACTTGGGGGACCTGAGGGGCTTAGCAGGGGGATTGAATGGGGTGAGCAGCTCACCTATGATAGACGGAGGTGAGTTCGATGGTGCCAAGGCCTACAAAGACAGCAAAGTGTGCAACATGCTCACCATGCAGGAGTTCCACCGGCGCTACCACGAAGAGACCGGAATCACGTTCGCTTCTTTGTATCCGGGTTGCATTGCCACCACTGGATTGTTCAGAGAGCACATTCCCTTGTTCAGACTTCTATTCCCTCCCTTCCAGAAATACATCACCAAAGGATATGTTTCTGAAGAGGAGGCTGGAAAAAGGCTTGCACAGGTCAGTTATATTTTAGGAGATCACTTGACTGATACATTCTTTAATTTGGTGAAACTGCACGTACAACTTGTTTGCTTGAAATTATAAAGTGTAAGTGTTTCTTTTGTCGGTCACAGAGACTCTTCAGCAATGTCTTGACATGAAATGCTGGGGTAGGGGTACTTGTGCTTGTTGGAATCAAAGGGTTCAGTGTTAAGAGTATTATTTCAGAATAAGCACTATAATTTGAATATAGGATCCTCTGTGTGCTAATAAGTGTAGTGGAAACTCATGCAGTTTTAAAAAAACCACAGAATGTCTGTCTATGAAGCCCAAGTTAATTCAAAGTTGCAGCGGTGCTTATGTTGCGAAGGAAATGTCTGTTGTTCAGGTGGTGAGTGACCCTAGCTTGGAGAAATCGGGAGTCTACTGGAGCTGGAACAAGAACTCATCTTCCTTCGAGAATCAACTCTCCAAAGAAGCCAGTGATGCTGAGAAGGCACGTAAGCTCTGGGAGATCAGCGAGAAACTCGTTGGATTAGCTTAGACAGGCGAGAAAATAGGAACTTCCCTACTTGGTCAGCATTATCACGAATCTGTCTTTCTCAAATCAATTTCGCTTGGATGAAAATCCCTGTACAAATGTAGAAAAAGATTTTGTGTTATGTAAAAATGTAAACATGTTGAAACTACGTCTTGGAGATTAAATTAAACATTTGCCAGAGCAATGTTATCTAGTGACCAACTACCCGACCTCATGCTCACTCTAGACTCTCGTCTGTCAATAGCCTTGGGAGCAAATTTTATATGCACTAGGAATGCTTGCATAGATTAGACTTGCTAGTGGAGGAGTCTATTGCACTTCTAACTGATTCTTTGCCATGGATCGCATTGCGTTGTGTTTGTCCTCCCACAAAAGGCAAACGACGGATGAAACAGTCCTGATGATGGAAGGGTTGGTCAGGTAATCAGGTACACAGCCATCACATGAAATGGAATGAAGCAAGAAGTAGTAATTGCCTGCAAATATCATGCTTTTTTCATCTGAATCATTTAGGACTAACCCAATGGAGATAAGATTTATTCTCTACTATACAAAGAAGAGAACTTGTACGTAGAAGCAGCAGTATTGGTTTTGACTCTGATCCAGCAAGATCCCAGACATAGATAAATGGGTTAATTAGATTTCGGGTGATAGTTCAGGTGTGAGCTTACTGAACCTTAGTAATTCTTAAAATACTTTCTTCGCTGTCTAAGCAGGAGTATGCCATCAACAGATCATTTGACTTCCACAAGTAGGACAAATATCAAACAGATCAGCAGATTTTTTTATACAACGTTAGTTGGGCGTGGCATATACTCTGTCATATAACACTGAGTGGGCGTGGCATAATATGGTTCTTTTCTTTTTTGCATCTAAAAAAATGAAATATACAGATGATGATTTCGCTGTTCGCCGGTCAGAGACCATTCTTTAATCCTAAGCTTGGATTTTTTAATACTATTGTTGGTAGACGAGTTCTTCTTTTTCCATTTCTAGCCAATTAGAATCGCATCCTTTCAGCAGACCGTCTGGTATGTTAATACTTTGAACACTTCAAATTTTTACTTGTACGACATGAACTGTTGATGCATCAACCAAAAGGATTTACGGATCTAACAGAAAAAGGGTAAGAAGCATTGGAACTTGGAGTGAGAGTTTAGTTAATTGTATCAGAGTCAGATCAACATTATGCATAAGATCTATGACAATCAATTTTAGTAAGGAAATTGGGGAGCCCTATAATATTTGGAGTTGTTGCGTTGGTCAAATCAAGTGGCTAATGAAAATATAGAAAAAAGAAGACCACTTTATTTAAAGCAAAGAGACTTGATCGAGAGAAAGGGGGAGAAGAAAAGGAGAGAGTGATCGCAAACAGAAGAAGAAGAAGAAGAGAGAAAAGAAAAAAGAAAAGGAGTATCTGTCACGGAGGCCTCGTCAATCTAGATTTACTTGGTTTCGCAATACATGGTAAGAATTCAAGCTCTTTGTTCATCTAATCGAAGAAATTTTCAAAGTTAGGATATATTTGTGAAGTTATGTGAAATTTGAACGGCGAGATCCAATTTAGAAGTTGTTTAGATGTGGGATTACATGGAAATGGCAAATAAGGGCATTGTAAATTCGGAAGGTTTGACGAAAATTGATTTGAAGTAACAATTTAGTTGGAGCGAAATTTTAAAGTTTCGCGCCCAAGCTCCGTGTTGTGGAAAGCTTTGAATAATCACTTTGGGCAAGCGTTTTGTTGGCGCATAGAGTTGTTTTGTTAGCAATTGAGCTTAGTTTAATCAATTTGTAGTTGAGCTAGCGAAGTTTGATTTTAGGCTTTCCCAAGTGAGATATTTTCTTCGAGTTTATAAACTCAAATTTCGAAAGTGATATGGAATAGATGTAATATGAGTAATGAAACGGCATTTTTATTGAATGAAATTTGGATTGAGCATTTACTTCTCCTTGGTTATCTATGAATGTTTTAGAAACGTCTTATGAAAGATAGTGCAAAAGTTTATATATATATATATATGTATATGTATTACTTTACGAACTGATTTATGAAATAAGTTCTAAAATGATTTAAGAAATGCCTGAAAAAAAGTATGTTTGGCGGATGAGCTGAGTTGTGAATAGTTATTTGTATTGGTTTATAAAATGTATTCTGGTTTATAAGATGGATTCTGGATTTGATTTTTAATATTTGAGGATGATGGTTTGATGCTCATTATCACTGTGAACTCGATTAGGGGTTCATGGATATGTATATTGATTTTAGGATATCCTTCTAAGCCAAATCACTGGCTAATAATAGGTGAAAACCTTGCTAATGGGGTAGTATTCGTCGCCTTATCATCGAGCGTTGTGTCATGATTATAATTGGATATTGAGCAATCAATTGGTCAGTGAAATGGATTATTGACGTGTGATTTGATAACGATTGATCAATGGACTTACCGTTGATGTTTGAATTGTAATAGTGGATTCTGTGAGTATTTCTAATTTGCATAAAATTTTGTTTAAATGAAATAATTCATATTTGATTTGATTTGTATACTATATCTTGGGTTTGGAGTTTGAGTAGTATAGCTTTATATATATATATCCATAGTTATTGCTCAATCCACTTAAAAGAGATGCACTACTTACTGGGCTATGATTGCTCATACTATCTGTCTTAAATGTTATTCAGGTTGCTTAGTTAGTGGCAAATAGAACGAAAGAGTTCGCTTTATAGCCGGACATTTTGATAAAGGGAATTTTGGATATGAACTTAGTTAGTTCTTTATTTCTAAGCTGAGTTGTGTATGATTGAGATGAGTTTGTTGGTTTAGATGTTAGTTAGAGATGTACATATTCTTTTTGATGGATTATGGAAACTAATGGTCTAACCAATCTGCTGGTTTAACATACATACATCCATGCATACATACATACATATAATAACAGGTTGTTAGTTATGTTTGAGGCTGTTTTTTTTAAGTGAAAATGACAGCAGTGTCATGTCCCAATTCTTGTTGGATTTAGGGTGTGACAAGCCCTCAACTAATCATTCTAGTAAAAAAGATCGTTTGGACCCATGTGCACAATTGTAATTAGCGGATTATCCGAACCAAGGATGCTCTTGAGAATCCACATCTTTGAGTTGAATTATTTGTTTTGACTTGGGAAGTAGTTAAAACTGCCTAGTCGGCATTGTGGTAGAAACCAACTATTTAATTACAACAAAGGCCATCTACAAAGTCATACTCATCACTCCTCCTCGGCATTGTGTGTTCCAGGAAAGATGGAGAAAATCAAGCACAGCCATGTGGCAGTGAGCGATGTGAAGCTTCATGTTGCTGAAATTGGAGAAGGTACATAATGCAGGAAAGCGTAGAGAGAGACACACATGCGATACTTGTTCAGTGATGCTCACTCATATCTGCTGCTGAGTTCATCATGTGAAGAATAACCCAGTTCATAAATTTTCTGGGTGCAGGTCCAAAGGTGGTGGTGTTCTTGCATGGGTTCCCAGAGATATGGTACACATGGAGGCACCAAATGATTGGCGTCGCCAATACCGGGTACCGCATCATCACTATCAATTGCAGAGGCTATGGGCTCTCCGATCAGCCTCTTGACCCTGAGAAGGGTTGTTATGCTGATCTTGTTGAAGATGTCGTTGCCCTCCTTGATGCCCTGGGCATTGCCAAGGTACCAACTCATAAATCTAATCTTGATCTTCGCAGCCATTATAGGGATAATGAGACAACACAACATTGTTGAGTCTTTAACATTGGCCAAATTTTTGCTGTTGAGAGTGTAGAGAGTTGAGACTCGAGAATCTTTCATATATTCATCGAACCGTCCTTTTCCTTCTTCTCAATTAGATCCAACAAAATTGCTTCTGTTCATGCATCTTCCCTGTTTGGTTTTGTCTAATTTGCTAATTTTGGTCGGTCCATATCTTGTCTGTCGTGAAACAGATTCTTGTCACGACATCAACAATAATACAATGCAATTGTCCTTGGAACCATCCCAAATCTAGAGATAGTTGAACTTCTGGATGTGGATTTTTCTTGATCATATAAAGATGAACATGCTTTCGTTTGGATCTATTCACATGATAATCATTAGGTATGAAAGCAAATGAAAGTGCACATTCTTGAGGTCCTAAATAGTACTGTCCTTTCAGATATTTTCTTCATCTCTCTGTCTCCTCTCCCCATCTTCCAACAACGGTACATTTTTGCTATGACCCAATAAATCTCCAGAAGAATCCGTGTCCTAAAAACTGCGAACATTGTACACTTTAACCTAGAAATTAGAAAAGATCTCCACGGTCAATGATGCAAAAAAATTTTTCTGTCAAACTAATGGTGACTGGCTTACTTCTTCCCCTTAGTCAGGACGTTTCCCAGCGAAGCATAGCACTTACAAAGAGCATGAATAAGATGATAATTTAGCAATAAAGATGAGGACGGGACTAGAAAATCAACTGTTATGAGAACCGAAACGGATGGAAAATCGAGAAATTTATGTGATTTGTTGCTTTGATTAAAAGGAAAGTCCGTTAATGATATGGAGGGTTGAATCCAGGCCTTCCTAGTGGGGAAAGACTTTGCGGCTATGCCAGCATACCTTGTTGCAGTGGTTAAGCCAGAGAGGGTCTGTGGAGTCATCACATTGGGCATCCCCTTTTTTCGACCTGGACTCCCGTCCATCCAACTCCATCTCTTTTCCAAAGGCTTTTACATTCGCAGGTGGCAGGTAAAATTCTTAAAGCTCTCTCTCTCTCTCTCTCTCTCTCACCTCCCTCCACCGCCGTCTGCCACCTCTCTGCTAATTCCTCAATTGAATTCAGGAACCTGGGCGAGCGGAAGCTGACTTCAGTAGGCTGGACATCAAAACGGTCATAAGAAACATCTACATCCTCTTTTCAGGGAGTGAGCTCCCTGTTGCCGGTGATGATCAGGAGATCATGGACTTGGTTGATGCATCGACCCCGCTACCTCCATGGTTCTCCGAGGAAGATCTCGCGGCCTATGCATCCTTGTATGAGAAGTTCGGGTTTCGGTTCGCCCTGCAGGTTCCATACAGGTAATCATAGCAAACACTAATTCTGGCGAAATAAAATGATAGAAATCTCATTCTAGAGACTAAAATGATCTCGCTAAAGACCAATCAATAGACACACACTGATCAATGTCTATATGCCATCTGACTCATTGCATTTTCATTCTAGGACTTTGGGGACGGAATATGCCACATTGGATCTAAAAGTTACGGCACCGGCGTTGCTGATCATGGGAGAGAAACTTTTTCCTGAAGTTTCCGGGCATGGAGGACTACATAAGGAGTGGGCAAGTGAAGCACATGGTCCCTAACTTAGATGTCACCTTCATGCCAGAGGGGAGCCATTTCGTCCATGAGCAACTTCCGGAGCAAGTGAACAGTCTCTTAGTTGAATTCCTGAACAAGCAAAATATCTAGTTATGAGACCCAATCTACGGTGGAAGTTGATCTTGGTGAGAGTAAATAAATAAACTCATCGATCGCCTTTCACAATAAGTGATCACTAAGAATTGTTAACTTCTACTTGGGGAAAATGGGGCCTTCCACTTGAATATCACCAGTAATGAACTCTCATGTTTCATTAGCTTTGTGCAAATGGATGAATTTGCAAAAATGAAGATTTGGCGAATTTTAACAATTAGACTCCATTGAAAGCAGATATCCTGCGTTTTACTTGCCGAAAGAATTAGGACTGTCGATGCACAAAGAGGAGTTTGATAGCAGTTTCCCTTTGAGTACGTATTGGGCATTGTAGCAGGGAAGGTTCGCAGCTTTTAGCGCACTGATTTTCTCCGGTGGATATAAGCATCACCCTACTATTTGCAAGAGAAGGGATAGAATTGGATCGGTGGTCAAAAGAGCGTGTAATGGAGAAAACGGAGGAATGAAGGAGTGATGGAGAAAGGCGAAAGAATAGTTATGTCATTAGGGAGAAATTACGGAAAATAGACAAATTTTGTGATTTAACTTTAAAAAAAAAAAACCGTACGCTACTACCGAAGTGTAGACCGATAGATCCTTCTAACACTGCTTCACAACCTAAACTCGTAGGTGATCAAATAGAACATAAGTTGCAATATCAAACTGACCAAATGGGCATGAATCATCAGAAATGTCATAGACAAAGCACAGTGCTGATTTACTGGCATGAAGATTCTGTGTATCTGGACTACACGGGTTATACTAAATGGGGCGAAGAAATGACAGCAATACAACTTTCCAACAATTAAGAAGAAGAAAATGTGGAGTTATACGGCAGGTTCCTGACTTTTCTGGGAAATGAAAATTTTTGGGTCCTTCAGCATCAATCTAAGATGCATTTGTTTCGCGAAAAATATTTTCCGAAAAAACACTTTTCTTATTTTCCGGATTTTGGTTTCCACATTTTAAAAAATTGAATTTTTAATTATTTTACATGCTATCTAGAGAAGGTCTTCCCAATCTCGTACTTTGCCTCTCGTATTATAAATTTTCACGCTTAGTATTATTTTGTGCTAATTCCTTAGCACATTTTGAACCGCAACAAGCGTATGTCCTAACTCCATTCAATAGGTGTCCCCAGTTTTGTACTTACCCTTCCTTCCCTGTGCAATATGAAGGACTTTTTACGGGGAAAATTACATAACAAATGGCCGAATGAAATACTTACTTTCCAACTAGGACACGCCTTTCATGCCAAAGGGAGCCACCATTTTGTTCATGAGAGACTCCCCTATCAAGTTTTCCCTATTCTCATCTTTACTAAACAAGAACCCAACATAACTAAGATTGCCCGTGCGACATTCTTAGTTTAACTCATTAAAGATATTATCCGCTTTGACTTCTTCCATACCGAGCCTAAAGATTTTGTCCTTTGTTGTTCTAGTAGGCACTTTCCCAAGAGGTTATCTATCCTTACAGTGCTCTCGTCTGAACACGCTTAACATTGAAGTTCCAATGCTAAATGTCGTTTTTATGTCAAAAGGTACCTCTTATATATTAATTATAGTTTCACGTACATAAACCATGAACCATCTCCACATGTTCGGTGCACATTCATTCATGTCTTTTTCGACATCCTAGAAACCTATCGGGAGCCACTCCTTATTTATGCCCTCTCGCCTCGGTGATCATTCCTGATGCTTGTTGGACTGGGTCGTTACAGGCCTACTAGCTTCTACGTGGTTTGTCCCCGAATCAAACACCTACTTGAGGAGGCACTATTATGATATCATATTATGACACTCGTAGATTAACTTATCTGAGATATTGTCTGCTTTGATCCGTCTCATATCAAGCCTCACAATTTTTTTATTTGTGGTACAGGAAGACACTTTCCCAGGAAGTCATCCATCCTAATAGTGCTATCGTGCTAAGGTTGTCATTGCCTCAAAAGGTGCCTCTTTTGAGTAGTTTCACATATATAATCCAAGAATGCTCTACCCTGTTTGGTGCGCAATTCACCTTCATCGCCATCTTATAAGTCTATTGGGGGCCACTCCTTATCCAGGCGCTCTCGCCCGGATGATCACTCCCCACACTCGTCCCACTGGGTTGTTATAGCCCAAGTACCACAGGAGTATGAGACCATGAGAGGAAATAACTTTCTTACGTACGCCTTCGCCTCTCACTCTCACCAAGAGCATTCTTCCTACCTTGTTTGGCCAAAAGGTCTTCATCTTGACACTATCGATGTTGTCATTCTCATCTCGCTAACTTCTCAAACCCGAGGAACTTAAAAGTAGGGATTTGTAAAGCCTTAATTATTAGAGAATAAAAAGATGCTTCTGTACTGCATTTCTCCTAGACGGGTATTATCTACTAATGCATGAAGTCCACAAAGGTCAACCGACCAAACTAAGTAACTCCTAATACAATGAACTCCAACCTGTAAAAACAGGGGAAATAGACTCTATGAAACACTTGGGAACACAACCAGCAAACAATCCCTTTAAACTAAGGAAGTAACTGGAAAGTTGGTGGCCTGGTTCAGAAGATGCTTGCAGATAAATAACCACTCTCCAATTGGTTTTACAGAGTTAACGAACGCATTTTCACTCTAAGTTGTTGAAGTGGCCACAAAGACCAAGCAAGTACTTGGGTGAACAGAACAAAGCACAAGCAATTTAAATCTAAACTATGCATTTCATGATATCTTATTTATAATGATAGAACAAGAAGTGTACATCAAGAAGAAATCTAAGATACGAAAGCCTGCGTGTGAGGATGTGGGGTCAGAAAATGATGCGGGTCATTATTCTCATACACACTACAATCATGTACAAATAAAACTTGTAATCAACACTAGTTCGATCAACTTGACGGCAAGCATGATCTCACTAGTTCGATCAACTTGACAGCAAGCGTGATCTCACCTCTCCCTTCTTTTCTTTCCATCCATTCCCCCTTTTCAATGTTCATAAGCTGGAAAGCTGGCCCTGAGGGTTCTCCCATGTCTAGAAAGAGATAAGCCATACCTCCAATCCCTTCAAAGAGGGAGTAGTGGTTATCACCTTCATGCATGTCTCCCGTGGAAATAAGCTGGTGAGCCCCATGAGCAAACCATTAAATGTAAACGGATATGTCCTCAAATTTTTCTATCATCCGTTCTTAAACAGCACTACCAATCTCCTAGGTAGTGTTTGCAAAGAAATTCACTACCCAAGCTTTATCTTCGCTAAAATGTTCTCTACTCATAAAAAGCTTTCGTGATGATCACTTACTCGGAGTATATGCCGCAGCCAGATCTTTCAAGATGACAAATCTTTACGTTCTGCAGTTGATGCTGAGGATGTAGTTTGGAATAGAGGGCTGCTGTTAAGAAGAGTTGGTATATGCCATGGGATAAGTGGGAATGCATATGTATTTCTCTCGCTCTACCAAGTCACAGGGAACGAGGAGTTCTTGTCCAGTAGTTCTTATCTAAGCAGGAATATACCATCGCGAAATCATTTGAATGCTTTCACAAGTAGGACAAAGGAAAAAGACAAACAGAACCTGCAAGATATTTCTAATATAACAATGATTGAGCAAGGCATGATAATTTTCCTTTTCTTTTTTGCATCTAAATATGAAGGAAGCAGAAGGTGATTTCGCTGTTCCGCAGTTACTAGCCATCCAGATGATTAGGAAATTTTAAAAAAAAAAAGGCACCGTTGGAAAGGCCATTCTTTAACCCTAAGCTTGGATTTTCTGATAGTTTTGTTGGTAGACGATTTCTTATAATTCCATTTCTAGTCAATTAGAATCTCATTCTTTCAGCAGACTGTCTGGTATGTCATTTTCTAAACACGTCAAATATTTCAGCCTTCTACGACATGAACGGTCAAAGCATCAACTTAATGAACTTACTAATTTAATGGAAAAAGTGTAAGAAGCATTGGAACTTGGAGTGAGGGTTGAGTTAGTGGTATCTGCTTCAAATCATGACTATTCATAAGGAAATTGACGAACCCTCACAACTAATCTTTCTAGTAGAAATCGTTTGGAGCCATGTGCACAACAGTAATTAGCAGAATATTCTAAGCCAAGGATGCTCTTGAGAGTCTACACCTTTGCGTTGAAATACTTGTTTGTCTTATTTGGGGGGAAGTTATATCTACCTTGCCGGCATTTTCGTACATATCAATTATATTTAATTACAGCAAAGGACGTCTACAATGTCATACTCATAACTCCCCTCACCAACTTACCTCCCTCCCTCTCTCTCTCTCTCCCCTCTGTTTGTGAGTCTCTGCTTGTTCCAGGAAAGATGGAGAAAATCAAGCACAGCCATGCTGCAGTGAGAGATGTGAAGCTTCATGTTGCCGAAATTGGAGAAGGTACATAATACAGGAAAGTTTACAGAGAGAGAGACACACAAACACTTACATGACTTCTTCAGTGACATTCGCTCGCATGTGCTGCTGAGTTCATCATATGAAGGATAACCCAATTCACAAATTTTCTGTGTGCACTCTGCAGGTCCAAAGGTGGTGGTGTTCTTGCACGGGTTCCCAGAGATATGGTACACGTGGAGGCACCAAATGATTGGCGTCGCAGATGCAGGGTACCGCGCCATCGCCTTCGATTTCAGAGGCTATGGGCTGTCCGATCAGCCTCTTGACCCTGAGAAGGGTTCTTTTGTTGATCTTGTTGAAGATGTTGTTGCCCTCCTTGATGCCCTGGGCATTGCAAAGGTACCACCACATTAATCTTACACACTTAAATACATTTTTTCCCTTTCAGAGATACTAACCTTGATCTGCACTATGCCATCTCTATGGGGAGAGTACAGGATACTCCTAGGAACCGAATTTTCCAAAGAAAGTGGGGACTCCCACCTTCCATCTTTGAAGTGGATAGGACTTGTTTGTAATTTGGTCTCTTTGTTTTCTTAGCCTTTCGGCCTCTTGTATAGTTCTTGCAGGACCTTCCTTGACCCTATTTGGACAGTTCTATGTCCTAACAGGGTCAGGTTTTGGTTTGTGCTTTAGTTTGTATTTGGTGTTTTGAAAAGTTATATATTCTCGTACCTTTACCAAAAAAAAAAACCTTGATCTGCACTACCATTATAGGGATGATCAGACAATTATTGCTCTTGAGACTTAACTTCGGCAAAATTTTTGCTTTTAACGGTTGAGCCTTCGGAATCTTTCATATATTAATTCATCGTCCTCTTCCTTCTCCTCAATCAGTTCCAGAAAAATTCTGCTTGTCATGCATGTTCTCTTTTTGTTTATGGCCAATTGCTAATTTATATATTTCACTCAGTCCATATCCGTCTGTTATTAAACGGATTCCTGTCATGACACCAACAATAATACAATGCAATCATCATTGAACCATCAATCTAGAGAGGTTGAGCTTCTCGACGTGGATGTTTCTTGGTCATACAAGAAAAACAATTTTTTGTTTCTATATATATTCGCATAACCATTAGTTAAATGAAAGTGCATATGCTTGAGGTCTAAAATAGTATTGTCCTTTTGGACATTTGCCTCATCTCTCCCTGTCCTCTACCTATCTTCTGAGGCAGGTGCGTTTTAGTAATGAACTGAGAACATTTTAGACTTCTAATAAGGTCGCACATACCATGTACGTCCTCCTTCACCGAGCTTGAGACCTACAAGTTAGAAAAAGATCTCCACGGTGAATGATAAACTATTTGTTTCTGTCAAATTAACGGTAAATTGCTTCCTTTTTTCCTCAGTGAGGAAATTCTCTAGCCAAGCATAGCACTTTACAAAGAGTATGAATAAGATGATAATCTAGCAATAAAGAAGAGGACAAGAAAACAAAATCAACTGTCATGACAACAGAAACGGATACAAAATCAAGAAATCATAGGATGATTACGTGAGTTAAAAAGAAAAGTCAATTAATATATAGACTGTTGAATCCAGGCCTTCCTGGTGGGGAAGGACTTTGGAGCTCTGCCAGCATACCTAGTGGCAGCGGTCAAGCCCGAGAGGGTCTGTGGAGTCATCACACTGGGCATCCCCTTCATGCTACCCGGACCCTCGGCCCTCCCATCCCATCTCTTTCCCAAAGGCTTTTACATTCTCAGGTGGCAGGTAAAATCTCATCTAACAACACACACTCTCTCTCTCCACCATCCATCCGCCACCTCTACTAATTCCTCAATTGATATCAGGAACCTGGGCGAGCAGAAGCTGACTTTGGCAGGCTAGATGTCAAGACGGTCATAAGAAACATCTACATTCTCTTCTCAAGGAGCGAGCTCCCTGTGGCAGGCGATGATCAGGAGATCATGGACTTGGTCGATGAGTCAACCCCGCTGCCCCCATGGTTCTCTGAGGAAGATCTCGCGGCCTATGCATCCTTGTATGAGAAGTCCGGGTTCCGGTTTGCCCTGCAGGTTCCATACAGGTAATCATAGTAGACACTAACTCCGGAAATAAATGAGAGAAATATGATTCTAGAAACTAAAATTGTCCTAGCTAAAAACCAATCAATCAGCAACCGCTGATTAAGGTCTGTATGTCATCTTACTCGCATTTTTGGTCTAGGTCTATGGAGAGGGAATATGCCATAGTGGATCCTAAAGTTTCAGCTCCAGCGCTGCTGATCATGGGAGAGAAAGACTATGTCCTGAAGTTTCCGGGCATGGAGGACTACATAAGAACTGGGCAAGTGAAGCATTTTGTCCCAAACTTAGACATCACCTTCATGCCGGAGGGGAGCCATTTCGTCCATGAGCAACTTCCGGAGCAAGTGAACAGTCTCGTGGTTGACTTCCTGAACAAGCAAAATATCTAATTATGAGTCCCTTACTACGGCAGAATTTCGTATTGGTGAGAGTAAATAAACTCATTCGATGCTTTTCAGCATCTATGATCATAAGGATTCTTTACTTCCTACTTAAGGATAAGGAGGCCTTCTATTTGAATATCACCAGTAATGAACTCTCATGTTTTGTTAGCTTTGAAAATGGATGAAGTTGGAAAATGAGGATTCTGCAAGTATAATCATTAGAGCCCAATGAAAGCAAAGATCCTGCATTTCACTGGTAGAAAGAATTGGGTCTATCAATGTACATTGCTTTACAAGGAGGAGTTTTGGTAGCAATTTCTCTCGGAGTACTCATTCGCAATTCATCAGGGCAAGTTTGCAGGTTTTAGTGCACTCTTGTTACGTATAAGCATTGCCTATTCTAAAATATTTCTGTCTCAAGTAAATTTGGTAAATGCATTAAGGGAGAGAATTCAATTGGTGGTCAAAAGTGAGTGTAATGGAGAAATATGAGGAATGATATGGTGATGGAGAATAAAAGAGAATTGTTGTGTCGTTGGAGAGATTATGGAAAATAGACAAGCTCGTGATTTAACTTTAGTTGTAGACCGATAGATCCTTCTAACACTGCTTCACAACCTAAATTCATGGGTGTTTACACAGAACATAAGTTCATTCATTACTTCAAAACATAAGCTGCAATATCCAACTGACCACACAGGCATGAATCATGAAAAATGTCAAGGACAAACGCATATTACAGATTGGATAATGACACAAACAATCCCTGAATTTTGGCCCAATGTGCAATTTGGTTCATGAATTTTTAATTTGTTCAATGTAGTTCCTAAACTTTAGGCTAATATTTAATGTGGCTCCTGAACTTTTAATTTGTTCAATGTGGTCTCTGGACTTTTGGTACATGTTCAATTTAGTCCCTAAACTTTATGAAAATGGTCAATGTAGTATTTGAACTTGAATTAATGGAATGACTATATTAAACATTTTCATATAGTTTAGGAACTAAATTGAATATGGACCAAAAGTTCAAGGACCACATTCAACAAATTAAAAGTTCAGGGATCAAATTACACATCGGGCTAAAATCTAAGGACTACATTAAATAATTTAAAAGTTCATAGACCAAATTGCATATTGGGTCAAAGTCCATGACTGTTTATGTCATTTTCCCTTACAAATTTAGTAGCATGGAGATCTTGCTTACCTAGACTACCTGGATTATACTAACTAGTATCAATTTATGACAATGATTTAACTCTTCATCGATTAAAAAGAACCCATAAACACATCTCTACGGGGCCCTTTTTCAGCTTCTTAAAGAGTGATTTTGTTAGTATAATCCATGTAGTCCAGAGGAATCATATTAACTGGAATGAAAAAAGAAATTGAGAGGTACTTCAACTTTCAACACTAAAACATGGAAAAGATAATGTAGGGCCTTTTTGTAACCTCTTAGAAAGTAACTTTGTTCATTAGACAAATGAGTAACGGAATTGTCACGTGATATTTTTTAGGGATCATACTAACTAGAATAAAAAAAATTCATAGTAGTTGAATTTTGTATATTAACATGACATTCTACAAGGATCATACTAACTAGCATGAAAAATAAATTGGCAATAATTCAACTCTTCAACCATATGAAATGAACCGGAATTGCTCATATACTGCACAAGGGACTTCGGTTTTCCTATATGGAATCTATGTATTCACAATGACATGTGGCACTTTTTTTTTTTAGTGTAAAATGTAAGTAGTATATAACAGATGATGTACAACAGCTTAGGGGCATACTCCAGCATTACAACTAGTACTAATAATTTGAGAATATGGAGGTAGGAAGTTTCCATAAAGTAGCTAAAACAACGTTAGCTTGCGAATGTTTGATTTTTTGTTATAGCGAAGCTCTATCTCTTACATTTTTCCGCACCTTCACTAAAATAATTTGAATGTCAGTTGGAATATTTTGAAACCGCCTATGGTTGTGCTCCATCCAAGTGTAATATACAGTCGTTAGGAAATATACTTTGAGGAGTTTTGCTGTCAAATCTTTACCTCTTGTTGCTCTAACCATCCATTGAAGCTCCTCATTCCATCCCCATACATTACGCCTGATCCCATATTGCGCAAGAATATTGCACCAGATTCTACCTATCCATTCGCATTGGAAGAAAAGGTGAGTCCTGTTCTCTATACTTGCCCTACAGAAGGTACATTGGACATCGATTAAGGTCATCCACCGTGATATGATCTTTGCTGTCGGAAGCCTATCCCTACATATTAACCAACCAATAAAATTGTGTTTGCTAATGTCACTACTCCATATTAAGTTATACCACTCCACAACCGGACTCTCGTGTCTAAGTTTATCCAAGACATCATGGCAGCAATATCTTGGATTAGACATGACTGGAGTTAGGACATGACGTAGTTTGAGGAGACATCGCCAACTCCAAGCCATACTACCCTTCATGTCCATATGCAAAAATGGGGTTCCTCTGCATTTTGTACTATGGACCAAGGAGCTCCAGAGTGAAGAAGATGGATGATTGATAAGATTCCACATTGTGCGCCCTAATAACACTTTGTTCCATAGGTTTAAATCAGGCAATCCTAACCCTCCTTCCTTTTTGGGTGAGCATACTACACGCCATGCAACTTTGTGCGATCCACGGTTTGTTGAAGACCTAGCCCATAGGAAGTGGCGAATCTTCGTATTAATCTCATAGATAGTTTTGTTCGGAAGAAGAAATAGTTACATCCAGTATGTGCAGATAGATATAAGGATAGATTTGGTTAGTTGTAACTGACCCGCATAACTCATATGCTTCATTTCCCAACTCTCAATTTTCTTGAATATCTTATCAGTAAGGCTTTTGTAATCTGAGTGGGTGAGTCTTTTAGTAATAAGAGGAACACCCAAGTACTTGATAGGGAGAGTACTTGCGGGAAAAGGCGTATGATCCAATATAAGAAGCTTTTCCTCCTCATTTAACCCAGAAAAAAATATTTAGCATTTGTCAGGGTTAAACCGCAGTTGAGTGAGAGTGGCGAATTCTTCAAGAGCTTCTACCAGGCATAGAACAGAGTCTACATCTCCATAGGCAAATAAGAACATGTCATCAACGAAGCAAAGGTGTGTAATCCTTTGCGTTTTGCAATGCCAATGGTATTTGAAGGAAGAACCAATAACTTTTGCTCTTACAATTATATTGAAAATTTCTATAACTAGTGCAAATAAATATGAAGAAAGAGAATCACCTTGTCTCAGGCCATTAGTGCTATTGAAATACCCTACCTGTTCGCCATTAAAATTCACTGAAAATCTCGGGGTAGTAATGCACTTACTTATCAATTCAACCAGATGCTAGACTGTATTTAGAGCTTTTAGGACCCCAATGACTACATCCCATATGACCATATCATAAACCTTCATGAGATATATTTTTATGGCGACACTTTTACCTTTATCTCCCTTATGATAGTTGTAAAGTAAATCTTGGCATAACATGATATTTTCTGAGATTTGTCGTCCAGTGATGAAAGCGGTTTGGTTTAGATCAACAATCAAGGAGAGCATTCCGCTTATTTGTTTTGCAAGGAGTTTGGATATGATCTTGTGCAAGGTATTACAACATAATATGGGTCGAACTCCTTAAGGGATGAGGGATTTGGAACCTTCGGGACAAGAGAGATCACAGTGGAATTTATAGATTTCAATAATCTTTTGGACGAGAAAAAATCCAGTATAGCTTCCTCGATGTCGTGTCCAACGATAGACCAAGCACTTTTGAAGAAACAACTGTTAAAACCATCTGGGCTCGGTGCTTTGAAATCATTGAAACCCTTTAGGACTCGAAGAATATCCTTTCTCTAAGGTGGTGTGAAAGCAACTAAAGCATTGATATCTTCATGAAAAAAAAGGACATACCTCTCATAAGGGATACAAGGTCCCCTGGAACTACCAAGAAGGGCTTGATAGTATGATAAGATTGTGTTCTTAAGAGCCCCCTCTTCAGAAATAACGGATCCATCCTCAAGTATAAGATGATTTATCCTGTTCTGAGCACTTCTTCGCATCATAGAAGCAAAGAAAACCTTGCTATTATTGTCACCCTCCTTAGCCAAAGATTTCTGGATTTCTGTTTGAGCAAAATTTCTTCATGTTTACTTAAAGCTAGAAATTCCTCCAAATGTGTCTTTTCTTCCGCCCGAGAGATGGCATCGAATGGGTCGATCACTAGCTTTTGTTGAATTTGATACAAACTTTCATTAGTCTGGTTTACCTTAACTTGTAAGTCACCAAACTGAGATCTATTCAGGCTCTTGAGTTGTTGTTTTAGTTTTTTGAGCTTTGTCACTACTGCAAACATGCATGATCCTCTAACTTCTTCTTTTTGCCAAATCATAGGTAAATAGTCCAGACTTGAGGTCCAGAAATTGAAGAATCTGAAGGAATATCTCCTTCTCCTGCTAGTGGTGTCTAATCTCAACAAACAGGGTGAGGGGTTTTGATATCCCTGGAAGTAGGAATTCAACTGAGTAGTGCTCATACTTGTTCTGCCATTCTGCGTTAACCAGTACTCTATCAATTTTATTTGCTCTAAGATTTGTCCCAAAACTTTTGTTAGTCCATGTGAAGACCGGGCCTAATGATAGAGGCTCGATTAATGCAAGCTCCTCAATCATGTTGTTTAGTTCCTCCATACCCGCAGTCCAGTGAATCGTGGAGCCAATCCTTTCGCCGATATCCCTTGTTTCATTAAAGTCCCCCATGAGCAATCATGGCACGTTTCCAGGATTTCTGTTCAAAAAATTCAAAATGTTGTGCCACATAATCCCATGCTCCACTTCCGTATTGCAACCATAGATGGTAGAAAGCAAAAATGGGTCCATCTCAGGTTTATCAATTTGACAATGGATGACTTGAGCAGAAGCCTCCAACACCGTTAACCTAAGAATAGATGGCTTCCACAGAATCCAAAGTCTATCTAAGCTGTTGTACATATAGTTATGAGCATAAGGCCATTTTCTAAAGCTACTGTCAACAACAAAATCAGCATTATCTTCCTTAATCTTATGCTCAATCAAAATGAGAATATGAAGGTCTAGAGACAAAGCACAGCCTACAAGTTCCCTTCTTTTAGGGCTACGATTAAGGCCCCTCACATTCCAAGAGACTATATTCATAAATCAGGAGATACCGTTACATCCCTCGAGCCCCCCAAATCATCCAAGGGGAAAATCGAATTATCCACCACCACATCTAGCAAAGCAAATCTATTAGCAGAAGACACACCGTTAAAGGCAAAATTTCCTCCCCCCCCCCCCCCACACCGAGTCAGGTGCCTTGGCATCCTAGGGTTGAACATCTTCTCTTTGGGTGGACTTTGGCCTAGGAGTGCCAGAAACAATCCTATAACCATCTCTACTTATTATTGGCTCCTGCGAAGAGTAGGACATGTGGCACTTTTTGCGCAACACATTGTGACTAGGATTCATTGTCTCATCTTTAAAGGAATATAAGAAGGTTCTAGTTCAATCGCTCTATCGACTAAATCAGTCTACGAAAATTAATCGACTGCATTGATGTGTTCTAACAATACGTTAGTGTTGGTTAAGTAAATCAATTGATCACATTCTTCCAAGGTTATCACCTGCACTTATGTATAAAAGCCATTCATATTTACAATTGTACTAGGAAAACTTCCATTCCCAATAGAATTGTGTAATCTGTTCCTAACATTTGCACATTTATTTGGTATCTTTTTGGTGCAAAATTAGTTGCTTACATTGAAATTCTATGATTATAAATTCAAGGGTTGTAGAGTGCCTCGTGCTTAATTGAATGGAACCTATCTAGTCATATCCTAGCTCCGATACTAGCCATGGGTATAGAAGTCGAGAAAATGTGAAATACAACTACTAATACTAACCACCCGCCTGGGTGGCGCTGCTGGAGCGTGCACTCTTCCTCTCGCAAAAGGTTGAGTGTTCGAATCCCGGACGCCGCAGGGTGACTTAACCGGTGGCACGTGTGTGGTGGCTAGCACATGTTGCCCCCAGGGTTTACTTCCCGGCTGTCGGCCGTGCGGGAGTTCCCTGGGTTATCAAAAAAAAAACTACTAATACTACTAATAAAAACAACGACAACAACAATAATAATAAAATACCCGTTTAGATAAAATTATTCTATTTATAGTAGATACTCATTACGTACTTAGACTTTTTCTCTAAGTTAAGAAAATGAAATAATTGGACAATTTGATATTTAGTATTGAAAATCTTGAAAATTTCTAAATATTTCGTGATAAATAAAAGTCAAAGAGATAATGTGGTAAAAATTTTAAAAAAAAGTAAAAAACGAACCAATTATGCCCTTCAAGATTTCATAAACGTACCCATTGTACACTCAGTATTTGATATTTCAATTTTTTTAAAATTTTCAAGTATTTCATGACCACGTTGAAGTGTAAATTCTTTTTAATATTACTGTTATGATAGTTTACGAATAATTTCTGATTTATGTTATAAGTGTAAAATTTTATAAAATGTGAATGTTTTATGTACAATACGAACACTTTTAAACAGTAAATGGGCTATAAAGCAATGCAACGTAACTTGGAAATCACAAATTTTGGTCCAAGCTAACCCCAGAAGCCATCTTGGAAACTTTTTAAAGCAACAGTTTGAGTTTCCTTCACAGTCTGAGAGAACATTACACAAAATAGACACCATCATTTTCTGCATCACAAATTTCGCGCGAACTGGAGAATGATTCACTCGGCAGGAATAGTACAGACCCATCCGCAGAGTTTAGCTCAGTTGATGTACCAACTCGAAACCCATAAACACATTCTAATTTTCCTGCAAGTAATTATGGCAAAGAAAAGAAGGCTTTTGAAAACCTTCACCGTCTTAATTACACAGAAACCCAAACCGATAAGCTACCATCGCTCCATGAAACACTAATCAGGTCGATCAGTAAAATTCCCCAGCAAAATATTCAAATTGGCTTTTCATTAGCATTCATAACAATGTTTTCTGCAGCACAACCTGGCTAGGAAACTTGCATGCGCAAAAGATGCCGTATTCCGCATCATGGACCAGAAACGAGCGACCGGTTCTCTTTTCAAAATATAATGGAACTATATTAATGTTTATAACAACCAAAAAGGTAAAGCTGTTGGTTTAGGATATGAATCGAAATGAATTGTAATAATGGAAACTTGTGAATTATATTGAATGACGAGACTAAATTGAACATTTGTTAGGAACAAAGTTTAGTGTTTGCTTATGTCATTTTCTCTTTTTTCTTTCGAAAAAAAAAGGAACACTTGTTCTAAACATTTAACGATTTATTCGTTTAACTTCATGATTTTTACCCCTATACAAAAATAATATATTAAATTGTATAACATATAGTTTTAAGAACATTCATCATTAATTGCATTAGCATTGAACTGGCAGTGGTGGATATGCAGAATCAGTCACTTGGACTAGCCTCGCAGTGAAGCAAAGTTCGGCTAAGCCTGGAGGATTAGTGGCTGAAAATTAACCCCAAAAATCAGAATATTTAAGCTTAATTGTGTTGAGTTTAGCTCATAAAGTTAAAAGGCTTTCAGTTTAATTAGAATAAACCCTAAGTAGGTCGAGCGGCTAATCTCGACCGCAAAGAGGACAATCCTCGGCCAAAAATTCCATGGGGAAGATGGGCCGAATTGAGCTCAATTTAATCTAATTGCAGCCCACGAAAGTTAATTAGTGAAGGGTCTTAAGTTAATTCAGTCCATTGGCCTAAAATAAGCCCGTGAAATCTTCGAATTACTACTTATAAATAAGAGTAAAGAAAGTGGGAAAGCCTCGTTTAAAAAAATCACGTTTACCAAGGTTGAATAAATAACGGGAAAATTAGAGCAAATATCATTGCTGTAAAAAAAATCACAAGCGCTCTTATCCAACAACCTACTTCCGCTAATATGAGGAGGATTAGCAAGATAATGAAAAGTTACGGTCAATAAATTAATGATGGATAAAATCACTTGTGGAAATATCTTTAAGCACCGATGGTGTATGTCGTGATTAATCATCGGGCCCTATTAATTCTATGAAAAAGTTTGGTCCAATCATAAGCATGCTATATCCTTGAACCATAAGTATAACCAATGCAAACAAATATTGTTGACATCTATCGTCAAATTTTTTAACTCGATTATATGCATGCAGATCACTTATCGTCTTTTTTTTTCTCGATTTCTTTTAGATTGAAGAATTCCTCTACTTACGGTTATAATTTGACTTCATCAGTTTAATGACTTGTTCTACTCTCGGCTGTCATGTTTTTGCTTCTCCCCCATTGTCTATGAAATGTATAACTTTAATCCCCTAGTTAACTCCTAGAAAAGCCTTGAACTTCGAGATTGAATGATTCCTCTTCAGACGTCTGTATGAACCAAGTGAATTGGTAAGTGAAATTGCTCCATCGTCATTTTGACATTTCGTAATTTAAGTTCCTAGCATTCCACGGGTTATATACTCAACCTTATACCTGTAGAATGGTGTACCACTTGCTAGTGAATAGTCATATTTCTGAGACAAACGTCGAGCGAATCGATGTTATACTCTTGGCACAAGACAATAATAACGTTACTTTGTAGAGGAAACAGAACCATTTCAAGGTATGTCAGGCAAAAGCTGAAAACATGGCTTCCTCGATCGCAAAAGACGAAAAGAAAAGAAAGGGTTGTCCCTTTCCCGCAGTTGGCAGTCGCTGGCAATGAGAGTGAGAGGGGGTTTTTGCATGGACCTTCAAGCAGCACGTTAAGGAAGACGGACAGATATTGGTCAAAACCCGGTCAAACAGACTTTTTTCTCCCTTCTTGAAAGGATCCCATCACGTCGTGCGATTAACAGTCGTGGGAATGATGCAAAACCATTGTTGTTTATCCTGCATTTATTTTACTTTCCATGGTGCTTCATGTTTATTCAAATTAGAGTGGCACTCGTCGAAATATGTCATTCTAAACTCAAGCTAGCAAATTAGTAAATGCGCATCATCATCATCATCCTGAATGAACAGTTTTAACTAGAAATATTTTCTATACAAGATCAAATTAATATGGAGGCTCTTTGAACAGGATTCAAAATTAATTCGAAGAAAGCGATACGCAGAATTTTAATTATATAAATGAAATTTTCGACCAAGAAATTAAAAAGAATTCAATGCTTTACCCAAAAAGGGGGTTTGTCACATTATCGCCTCTCCTTACACAGTGTCAAACCCCCTTTTTGGGTTTGTCTGTGTAAGGAGAGGCGATAATGTGACAAACCCCCTTTTTGGGTAAAGCATTGAATTCTTTTTAATTTCTTGGTCGAAAATTTCATTTATATAATTAGAATTCTGCGTATCGCTTTCTTCGAATTAATTTCTTGGGCCCCACAAAAAGGAGAAGAGTTCACTTTATGTTCAACACGCTTCCATCATTTCCTTCATATATATTCTTTCCCTTTCTTAAAAGCCAATTTACATGCCTAGCGCAAGACGTGCCAAAGAAAATTTTAAAAGAGAAAAAGAAACCCCAGTTCCTCGAACCCGCGGGACGCTAATACTGACCGTTGCTGATTCCTGGCCTAAACCGGTCCGAATTGAACCAAGCCGAGTTTGACTCGGGCCACTCGGGCAACCGCAAATCGAGGATAGACAAGAGTTAATATTACCCTATGACGATGTCAACGGGTCGGGTCGGGGTCTTCACGGTTCCCGACCCGACCTGAAATCCTTGTCTACTATATAACTCTCCTTAGATCCTTTTCGTGCTTTTAAGTTTGCGAGAATTTCATCATAAAAAAAAAATTGTCAGACGAGAAAAAACATGAGTTTGCGTGGGGTTTCGTAAGTCAGGAAGAACCCAAGAACATCCACATCACAAAATAAGAAACAATAAAAGAAAAAATTCAACAGATGGCAATTCAACAATAAATAAATAAATAATTCACCGGATATTAGCGCGATCAATCAGGTGGTGCTAAAATATACGGAGGGGTTCCAATTGAGCGGTGCTAGTATAATGGTGGCCGTTATGCTCTAAAATATTCCACTACACGAGAATGGGCAACCGGCTTGAAAGGAAACGCAAATTCTTTAATGCCTACTCTTTTATCTCTCCTTGACTTGTTTTTAGCATATATATATATATATATATATATATATATATATATATATATAACCCAAAGTAAAATTAACTAGCTCTATTTAAATAACTTATATTTTTTACTTTTTCTAACTTTTACAAAGTTATACTTTTATTTTTATTAGTGTGAAATTTGGCACCATGATTTTTCATAATTTTTCGAAACACGAACATTTTTCCTTGTTTCGAAAATGAATTTAGAGAAAATTTCTAAGTTATAAGTAGAAACTATAAATACAAAAACTTTATCACAAACTATATAGGTGACAATAGTTGATCTCTAAAAATTACACTGGGCAACAAAAAATTAGGAGATAACGATCCTCGCCGGTATCCATGGTTGTTAACTTGTTTATTCTTTAAAAAATATTTTGACACTCTGTGTTTCCTATTTGATTGGGCGGAATGCCACGCATATAAATATTGCTCTACCTTTGCCCCCTAACGCATTTTCCTTCGTAGATTTCTAGAGAATTATGGGTCTTGAAATATTAAAAAAAAAAGAGTGTTTAGAAAATTCCTATAATGTCCCACAATTGCCATTAGTTTTTTCATTTCTAAAATATACCTCAGAACTTTAGTCCAACATTTTAATTGTCCCACAGTTACATTGATCGCCTCGATTTCGTGATGTAATTTATACTTAATTTAAATATTTTACCATGCCTAATATGTGTAGTTTTCATAATTTATGTGCAAGAGTGATAAAGTTAAAAGTATCTATGCATTTATTAATAAAGAAAAAAATACATCTTACGAATATAATCAAGTAGCTTGTGGAACTAAATTGCGTTTTGTTTGTTACCTAATATAAAATTGTTCCAGCAAAACCAAATCATTATATGCAGACTTGAGCGGTCCCCGCAATGCAGACTTACTCTGTCCTTGCGTTTTAGGCAGAGAAACATAGGAATAAGAAATTGATTTTTAAATTTTCATTTTCCGAAACATGACGAATAAAGTCATCAGGCTCTAAGCAAATTGTTTTTTAGGCCGTCCATTTCGCGTTTTTGTTGAATGGGCAATCAGATATAAATTTGCTGCGGAAAACCATTTATTTTGCATGTGCATAGCATTTGAGAAAACAAATCCAATGGTATTCATAAAGAATTCACTTCTAATTTTAGATGGTGGATATTGGTCCCAAATTAAAAAAAAAATGATATCACGTGTCTACGCACGCACGGCTCTCGTTCAAATAAATGCAGAGTAAACAATGGTTTACTGTTAATCGCTCGCACGTGACTAGGAAATGTCGATTTTGACTGGGGTTTGACCAGTCTCTGTCCGTCTCCGTCTGCTTTTAATGATCGAAGCTACACCACTTGCCAACCCCCACGCAAAAACCCACCCCCCTCTCCCTTTCATTGCCCGCGTTTGCAAACTGCAGGGTGGTTGCGTGAAACGCGAGAGAATTGATCTTGCCAGAGATGAGATGTGACCTTGATGCCATACAATATTAGTGCAGAACTTAATGCCAAGTTCCGACGTTCCGGAATAAATCTAACTATTTTTACTAAGCAACATCTTAACACTACTCTCAACACTACTCTCGACGAACTTATGACATGTTCTATGAGCATTGCGTGACTAGGTAACCTCGGTGTGCTTGTAGGTAACCTTGGTGTGCTTTGTTGCGACTCTTTCTCTCCCTTCATTATATATACTCTGTTACTCTCCTTTCTCTCCACGACCACCCCCATCTCTTCTACAGTTCTCTCCTTTCGGACTCTCCTTTGTCTCCACTTTCTGACTCTCCTTTGCCTTCACCGCCACCCCTATCTCTTCTCCAATGGCTGGTAACGGTGCCACCCTCCGCCTACGCTCGGAGGCTTTGCTCAAGGCAGAAAAGGAACTAAAAAAGGTCAAACGTAGCACCAAAGCAAGGTGAGTGATACAGTTTATTTATTCCTAGTTCTTATTTATATTTTTTTACCCTCATTTGTTTTTTTATTTTTATTTTTTACAGCGAAGATGAAAAGGAGTATATTGCAAATCAGAAAACTGCCGCCCAAGATTATCTTAATGATATTGTAGATTCCATCAAGGATGAAGAAGTCCTCGTACTAAACACAGTGGAAGAAGCCAAGGCGTTCATCGGCTTACATTCCACATATTTTGCAGAGGGCGAGCGGGGTTTGCTCAAGAAGGTGGAAATAGGCAGCGTAGGTAGCGATGACATTAAACGAAAAATGTGGGCGATCCTTGAATCAGAGGGATTCAAGGTATCCAACCCGAACCTAACCTTCGCATTCCCCTGATCTTAGATCAAGTGTTTCCAAGTGTTTTCAGCGCCCAAGTGTTTCCATCAGTCCAGTGTGTAGGTTGTCTGTAGGTGCGTGTGGTCTTTATCAGTGTCGGCAGTGTGTGCGTGCTCATGTGTAGTGTTTCCGTGCTTATGTGTAGTAGTGTTTCCACGAGCACAGTGTATGTTTTCCATATGTAGTGTGCCTGAGAGTTATTCGACTTAGTTATCTTGGGTTATCTTGGAGGTTATCTATGGTTATCTTGGTGTTTTGCTCTTTGAATGACACTTTGAATTTGAATGACACGGAGAGAATTGTGAGCATTTCGAAACAAAAATGAGCTCATTCCCAAATGGTCAGGAGAAAGCTCCAAAGGATTGGATTTAGACATTCCAATAGTCCCTAACAAACTATGACCATAACCATGTGTTATGCATACATTCCACAGTTCCAAAACAAAAGTATTGAACACCGGGCTTAAAACTTGTGGCCTATGGGCATACACCCGGGCGCGACTAGAAATCCCAGTGCACGTGGAAAGCATTGAAGATTTAAAACTTGTGGAAAGCATTGAATTTAAAAGCTTGGGAGAGAAAGCAGTGAACACCGGACTTATTAGGACTTATTAGTCTCCCGAGTGACCATCACACACACTCACTCCAGGACGACTAGAATCCCAGTGCTCGTGAGAACACCGGGCTTATTAGTCTTCCTCGTAATTGTAGTGCATGAGCTCTCCATAACAAACGGTCCATAACAAACGATGACCACACATTGCTGCGTAGATAGTATTCTTCTAAGCCAAAAACTTTGGGAGAGAAACTAGAATCCTAGAGCACCGGGCTTCAAGAAGCCCCCTCCTAATTAATTGTAGTGGTGCTAAAGCATTCGATTTAAACCCAAGCAGAGATTCGGAGACTTGACCCTTTCGGTACATTGATCACACAATCTTGCTTTTGTTTTTGTGGGGTTGTTTTCTTTATTATCAAACTAGTCCTCAAGCAATGTATTTAAATGGGATAAAGTAAAGTTGGACGAAAAATATTACATGGCCTAGATATAAGACTTGCGACATGGACCACCCCCGCAAGCTTGAATGCAAGTTTGAATTTAGAGACTAAAACTATCTAACCATTTTATTAAGTGATAGAAACTGAACTTTTCTAAACTAACCATTATTATGAAATTAGTCTAATTAATTATTATCTGTTAAGCTAGACTATATTGAATGAAGCCTAAACTAATTAGAATTTAAGTTCATTAACTAGCTAACCTAATTGGGAAAATTGTGCAAAAAGTCCTATACCTATTGCACTTTTGCCAATTCAGTCCTAAATATTTTTACTTGTTACCAATTGAGTCCATCCGGCTAATTTTGGCGCCGGCCGTCCGGCCAATGCTGATGTGGCAATTTTTAAATATTTTTTTGAATTTTTAAATATGTTTTTTTTCTCTCTTCTGGCTTCTTCCTTCTGGCTGGTCCGACGAGGTCGACCTCGCTGGCCTCTGGTGAAGCTCATCCCCGCTGGCCACTGCAAAGGGCGAGCCTCACCCACCGTTGCCATGCTGACCTCGCCGAATCTGGGCGAGGCCGAGCCTCGCTCGACCAAGGTGAGGTCAAGCCTCACCCAGCCAAGGCAAGGCCGACCTGCGACAGCGCTGGCCGGCCTTGCCTTGGCTGGGCGAGGCTCAACCTTGCCCAGAGGTCAGCCTCACCGTGGCTGGGCGAGATGAACCCAGCAAAGGCGAGATCGGCCTTATCATGGCTGGGCAAGGCTCGACCTTGCCCAGATCCAATGAGGTAAGCCTCGCTGTGGCTGGGCGAGGTCGGCCTGGTAGAGGCAGGTGAGGCTGGCCCTCACCAATGGCCGACGGGGGTGACCTTCGCTAGAGGCGCCTCTAACCGACCAGAGAGAAGAAGGCAGAAAAAAAAAAAAGAAAAAAAATTTGAAAAAAATATATTTAAAAATTGCCACTTTAGCGTTGGCCGGAATTCTGGTAGCCACGTCAGCATCGGCTGGCCAAAAAGAAGTGAAAAGGTTTAAAACTAAATTGGCAAATTTAAAAGGTTTAGAACTGAATTTGCAAAAGTGCAATAAATTTATGACTTTTTGGACAATTTTCCCTAACCTATTTAGAAGTAAGCTATTCTAGACTATTCTAATTGTCGTCTGGCCAAAGGATCACCTCTACTATCGGACTTCCTAGGCTCCTCGGCCACCACCACCTCGGGATGTGCGACCGCAACCAAGATCATGGATTTCATTCAAAATGCAATTCATTCACCATATACATTCATTCAAACAATGCTCATCAATCAATAACTGAGAATTCGTTTTATTAAACCCACCACCTCAAACTAAAGGTTCATGGTTCATTCATTAAGATTAATGATTATTATCCTTGATAACATCATTAATCTCTAATTAGATTCTAATCATCGGCAGAATCATGCAATTTGACCTAACATTCATCTAATCATCCACATTCAAGAAGCTCAAGCTCAAGCATGCATTAAGGCTAATTAGCCTTGAGAATTTTGCTGATTATGTTTTGATTCAATAAAGTAGCTTGACTAACCAGCTTAAAAGCTTAAGAAGTGGAGTTCAAACTTAATTAAGGACACTTGTCCTAAATCAGACCCGAAAGACCTGGATTTTGCCTCCTCCAGAATTGACCCGGCAGGTTCATTCAAAAATGCTCAAAAAATACGGGAAAAATAGCAAATCAATTCAAAAAAATACCAAATTTTTTATGCACGTTGTCTACAACTTTCATGTTTTAACATTTTGCAAAGAAATCCTCCATCTTAGACATCTTAGCAAAATTACAGATTTTATGAAAAATTGACCCCCAAACTTTTTACTCAAAGCTGGGAGAGTCCGGGTGGAAATTAAGCTGTTGAAGATTGGGAAATTGATAAAAATGGAAGGTAAGAACACTTGGCTGGATTGGTATCTCATTTTTACTACTCTTGTGGAAAATTGGGCCATTAATGTATGTATTGCAATTGTATCTGCACTTATGTATAAAAGCCATTCATATTTACAATTGTACTAGGAAAACTTCCATTCCCAATAGAATTGTGTAATCTGTTCCTAACATTTGCACATTTATTTGGTATCTTTTTGGTGCAAAATTAGTTGCTTACATTGAAATTCTATGATTATAAATTCAAGGGTTGTAGAGTGCCTCGTGCTTAATTGAATGGAACCTATCTAGTCATATCCTAGCTCCGATACTAGCCATGGGTATAGAAGTCGAGAAAATGTGAAATACAACTACTAATACTACTAATAAAAACAACGACAACAACAATAATAATAAAATACCCGTTTGGATAAAATTATTCTATTTATAGTAGAAACTCATTACGTACTTAGACTTTTTCTCTAAGTTAAGAAAATGAAATAATTGGACAATTTGATATTTAGTATTGAAAATCTTGAAAATTTCTAAATATTTCGTGATAAATAAAAGTCAAAGAGATAATGTGGTAAAAATTTAAAAAAAAAGTAAAAAACGAACCAATTGTGCCCTTCAAGATTTCATAAACGTACCCATTGTACACTCAGTATTTGATATTTCAATTTTTTTAAAATTTTCAAGTATTTCATGACCACGTTGAAGTGTAAATTCTTTTTAATATTACTGTTATGATAGTTTACGAATAATTTCTGATTTATGTTATAAGTGTAAAATTTTATAAAATGTGAATGTTTTATGTACAATACGAACACTTTTAAACAGTAAATGGGCTATAAAGCAATGCAACGTAACTTGGAAATCACAAATTTTTGTCCAAGCTAACCCCAGAAGCCATCTTGGAAACTTTTTAAAGCAACAGTTTGAGTTTCCTTCACAGTCCGAGAGAACATTACACAAAATAGACACCATCATTTTCTGCATCACAAATTTCGCGCGAACTGGAGAATGATTCACTCGGCAGGAATAGTACAGACCCATCTGCAGAGTTTAGCTCAGTTGATGTACCAACTCGAAACCCATAAACACATTCTAATTTTCCTGCAAGTAATTATGGCAAAGAAAAGAAGGCTTTTGAAAACCTTCACCGTCTTAATTACACAGAAACCCAAACCGATAAGCTACCATCGCTCCATGAAACACTAATCAGGTCGATCAGCAAAATTCCCCAGCAAAATATTCAAATTGGCTTTTCATTAGCATTCATAACAATGTTTTCTGCAGCACAACCTGGCTAGGAAACTTGCATGCGCAAAAGATGCCGTATTCCGCATCATGGACCAGAAACGAGCGACCGGTTCTCTTTTCAAAATATAATGGAACTATATTAATGTTTATAACAACCAAAAAGGTAAAGCTGTTGGTTTAGGATATGAATCGAAATGAATTGTAATAATGGAAACTTGTGAATTATATTGAATGACGAGACTAAATTGAACATTTGTTAGGAACAAAGTTTAGTGTTTGCTTATGTCATTTTCTCTTTTTTCTTTCGAAAAAAAAAGGAACACTTGTTCTAAACATTTAACGATTTATTCGTTTAACTTCATGATTTTTACCCCTATACAAAAATAATATATTAAATTGTATAACATATAGTTTTAAGAACATTCATCATTAATTGCATTAGCATTGAACTGGCAGTGGTGGATATGCAGAATCAGTCACTTGGACTAGCCTCGCAGTGAAGCAAAGTTCGGCTAAGCCTGGAGGATTAGTGGCTGAAAATTAACCCCAAAAATCAGAATATTTAAGCTTAATTGTGTTGAGTTTAGCTCATAAAGTTAAAAGGCTTTCAGTTTAATTAGAATAAACCCTAAGTAGGTCGAGCGGCTAATCTCGACCGCAAAGAGGACAATCCTCGGCCAAAAATTCCATGGGGAAGATGGGCCGAATTGAGCTCAATTTAATCTAATTGCAGCCCACGAAAGTTAATTAGTGAAGGGTCTTAAGTTAATTCAGTCCATTGGCCTAAAATAAGCCCGTGAAATCTTCGAATTACTACTTATAAATAAGAGTAAAGAAAGTGGGAAAGCCTCGTTTAAAAAAATCACGTTTACCAAGGTTGAATAAATAACGGGAAAATTAGAGCAAATATCATTGCTGTAAAAAAAATCACAAGCGCTCTTATCCAACAACCTACTTCCGCTAATATGAGGAGGATTAGCAAGATAATGAAAAGTTACGGTCAATAAATTAATGATGGATAAAATCACTTGTGGAAATATCTTTAAGCACCGATGGTGTATGTCGTGATTAATCATCGGGCCCTATTAATTCTATGAAAAAGTTTGGTCCAATCATAAGCATGCTATATCCTTGAACCATAAGTATAACCAATGCAAACAAATATTGTTGACATCTATCGTCAAATTTTTTAACTCGATTATATGCATGCAGATCACTTATCGTCTTTTTTTTTCTCGATTTCTTTTAGATTGAAGAATTCCTCTACTTACGGTTATAATTTGACTTCATCAGTTTAATGACTTGTTCTACTCTCGGCTGTCATGTTTTTGCTTCTCCCCCATTGTCTATGAAATGTATAACTTTAATCCCCTAGTTAACTCCTAGAAAAGCCTTGAACTTCGAGATTGAATGATTCCTCTTCAGACGTCTGTATGAACCAAGTGAATTGGTAAGTGAAATTGCTCCATCGTCATTTTGACATTTCGTAATTTAAGTTCATAGCATTCCACGGGTTATATACTCAACCTTATACCTGTAGAATGGTGTACCACTTGCTAGTGAATAGTCATATTTCTGAGACAAACGTCGAGCGAATCGATGTTATACTCTTGGCACAAGACAATAATAACGTTACTTTGTAGAGGAAACAGAACCATTTCAAGGTATGTCAGGCAAAAGCTGAAAACATGGCTTCCTCGATCGCAAAAGACGAAAAGAAAAGAAATGGTTGTCCCTTTCCAGCAGTTGGCAGTCGCTGGCAATGAGAGTGAGAGGGGGTTTTTGCATGGACCTTCAAGCAGCACGTTAAGGAAGACGGACAGATATTGGTCAAAACCCGGTCAAACAGACTTTTTTCTCCCTTCTTGAAAGGATCCCATCACGTCGTGCGATTAACAGTCATGGGAATGATGCAAAACCATTGTTGTTTATCCTGCATTTATTTTACTTTCCATGGTGCTTCATGTTTATTCAAATTAGAGTGGTACTCGTCGAAATATGTCATTCTAAACTCAAGCTAGTAAATTAGTAAATGCGCATCATCATCATCATCCTGAATGAACAGTTTTAACTAGAAATATTTTCTATACAAGATCAAATTAATATGGAGGCTCTTTGAACAGGATTCAAAATTAATTCGAAGAAAGCGATACGCAGAATTCTAATTATATAAATGAAATTTTCGACCAAGAAATTAAAAAGAATTCAATGCTTTACCCAAAAAGGGGGTTTGTCACATTATCGCCTCTCCTTACACTTGTAAGGAGAGGCGATAATGTGACAAACCCCCTTTTTGGGTAAAGCATTGAATTCTTTTTAATTTCTTGGTCGAAAATTTCATTTATATAATTAGAATTCTGCGTATCGCTTTCTTCGAATTAATTTCTTGGGCCCCACAAAAAGGAGAAGAGTTCACTTTATGTTCAACGCGCTTCCATCATTTCCTTCATATATATTCTTTCCCTTTCTTAAAAGCCAATTTACATGCCTAGCGCAAGATGTGCCAAAGAAAATTTTAAAAGAGAAAAAGAAACCCCAGTTCCTCGAACCCGCGGGACGCTAATACTGACCGCTGCTGATTCCTGGCCTAAACCGGTCCGAATTGAACCAAGCCGAGTTTGACTCGGGCCACTCGGGCAACCGCAAATCGAGGATAGACAAGAGTTAATATTACCCTATGACGATGTCAACGGGTCGGGTCGGGGTCTTCACGGTTCCCGACCCGACCTGAAATCCTTGCCTACTATATAACTCTCCTTAGATCCTTTTCGTGCTTTTAAGTTTGCGAGAATTTCATCATAAAAAAAAAATTGTCAGACGAGAAAAAACATGAGTTTGCGTGGGGTTTCGTAAGTCAGGAAGAACCCAAGAACATCCACATCACAAAATAAGAAACAATAAAAGAAAAAATTCAACAGATGGCAATTCAACAATAAATAAATAAATAATTCACCGGATATTAGCGCGATCAATCAGGTGGTGCTAAAATATACGGAGGGGTTCCAATTGAGCGGTGCTAGTATAATGGTGGCCGTTATGCTCTAAAATATTCCACTACACGAGAATGGGCAACCGGCTTGAAAGGAAACGCAAATTCTTTAATGCCTACTCTTTTATCTCTCCTTGACTTGTTTTTAGCATATATATATATATATATATATATATATATATATATATATATAACCCAAAGTAAAATTAACTAGCTCTATTTAAATAACTTATATTTTTTACTTTTTCTAACTTTTACAAAGTTATACTTTTATTTTTATTAGTGTGAAATTTGGCACCATGATTTTTCATAATTTTTCGAAACACGAACATTTTTCCTTGTTTCGAAAATGAATTTAGAGAAAATTTCTAAGTTATAAGTAGAAACTATAAATACAAAAACTTTATCACAAACTATATAGGTGACAATAGTTGATCTCTAAAAATTACACTGGGCAACAAAAAATTAGGAGATAACGATCCTCGCCGGTATCCATGGTTGTTAACTTGTTTATTCTTTAAAAAATATTTTGACACTCTGTGTTTCCTATTTGATTGGGCGGAATGCCACGCATATAAATATTGCTCTACCTTTGCCCCCTAACGCATTTTCCTTCGTAGATTTCTAGAGAATTATGGGTCTTGAAATATTAAAAAAAAAAGAGTGTTTAGAAAATTCCTATAATGTCCCACAATTGCCATTAGTTTTTTCATTTCTAAAATATACCTCAGAACTTTAGTCCAACATTTTAATTGTCCCACAGTTACATTGATCGCCTCGATTTCGTGATGTAATTTATACTTAATTTAAATATTTTACCATGCCTAATATGTGTAGTTTTCATAATTTATGTGCAAGAGTGATAAAGTTAAAAGTATCTATGCATTTATTAATAAAGAAAAAAATACATCTTACGAATATAATCAAGTAGCTTGTGGAACTAAATTGCGTTTTGTTTGTTACCTAATATAAAATTGTTCCAGCAAAACCAAATCATTATATGCAGACTTGAGCGGTCCCCGCAATGCAGACTTACTCTGTCCTTGCGTTTTAGGCAGAGAAACATAGGAATAAGAAATTGATTTTTAAATTTTCATTTTCCGAAACATGACGAATAAAGTCATCAGGCTCTAAGCAAATTGTTTTTTAGGCCGTCCATTTCGCGTTTTTGTTGAATGGGCAATCAGATATAAATTTGCTGCGGAAAACCATTTATTTTGCATGTGCATAGCATTTGAGAAAACAAATCCAATGGTATTCATAAAGAATTCACTTCTAATTTTAGATGGTGGATATTGGTCCCAAATTAAAAAAAAAATGATATCACGTGTCTACGCACGCACGGCTCTCGTTCAAATAAATGCAGAGTAAACAATGGTTTACTGTTAATCGCTCGCACGTGACTAGGAAATGTCGATTTTGACTGGGGTTTGACCAGTCTCTGTCCGTCTCCGTCTGCTTTTAATGATCGAAGCTACACCACTTGCCAACCCCCACGCAAAAACCCACCCCCCTCTCCCTTTCATTGCCCGCGTTTGCAAACTGCAGGGTGGTTGCGTGAAACGCGAGAGAATTGATCTTGCCAGAGATGAGATGTGACCTTGATGCCATACAATATTAGTGCAGAACTTAATGCCAAGTTCCGACGTTCCGGAATAAATCTAACTATTTTTACTAAGCAACATCTTAACACTACTCTCAACACTACTCTCGACGAACTTATGACATGTTCTATGAGCATTGCGTGACTAGGTAACCTCGGTGTGCTTGTAGGTAACCTTGGTGTGCTTTGTTGCGACTCTTTCTCTCCCTTCATTATATATACTCTGTTACTCTCCTTTCTCTCCACGACCACCCCCATCTCTTCTACAGTTCTCTCCTTTCGGACTCTCCTTTGTCTCCACTTTCTGACTCTCCTTTGCCTTCACCGCCACCCCTATCTCTTCTCCAATGGCTGGTAACGGTGCCACCCTCCGCCTACGCTCGGAGGCTTTGCTCAAGGCAGAAAAGGAACTAAAAAAGGTCAAACGTAGCACCAAAGCAAGGTGAGTGATACAGTTTATTTATTCCTAGTTCTTATTTATATTTTTTTACCCTCATTTGTTTTTTTATTTTTATTTTTTACAGCGAAGATGAAAAGGAGTATATTGCAAATCAGAAAACTGCCGCCCAAGATTATCTTAATGATATTGTAGATTCCATCAAGGATGAAGAAGTCCTCGTACTAAACACCGTGGAAGAAGCCAAGGCGTTCATCGGCTTACATTCCACATATTTTGCAGAGGGCGAGCGGGGTTTGCTCAAGAAGGTGGAAATAGGCAGCGTAGGTAGCGATGACATTAAACGAAAAATGTGGGCGATCCTTGAATCAGCGGGATTCAAGGTATCCAACCCGAACCTAACCTTCGCATTCCCCTGATCTTAGATCAAGTGTTTCCAAGTGTTTTCAGCGCCCAAGTGTTTCCATCAGTCCAGTGTGTAGGTCGTCTGTAGGTGCGTGTGGTCTTTATCAGTGTCGGCAGTGTGTGCGTGCTCATGTGTAGTGTTTCCGTGCTTATGTGTAGTAGTGTTTCCACGAGCACAGTGTATGTTTTCCATATGTAGTGTGCCTGAGAGTTATTCGACTTAGTTATCTTGGGTTATCTTGGAGGTTATCTATGGTTATCTTGGTGTTTTGCTCTTTGAATGACACTTTGAATTTGAATGACACGGAGAGAATTGTGAGCATTTCGAAACAAAAATGAGCGCATTCCCAAATGGTCAGGAGAAAGCTCCAAAGGATTGGATTTAGACATTCCAATAGTCCCTAACAAACTATGACCATAACCATGTGTTATGCATACATTCCACAGTTCCAAAACAAAAGTATTGAACACCGGGCTTAAAACTTGTGGCCTATGGGCATACACCCGGGCGCGACTAGAATCCCAGTGCACGTGGAAAGCATTGAAGATTTAAAACTTGTGGAAAGCATTGAATTTAAAAGCTTGGGAGAGAAAGTAGTGAACACCGGACTTATTAGGACTTATTAGTCTCCCAAGTGACCATCACACACACTCACTCCAGGACGACTAGAATCCCAGTGCTCGTGAGAACACCGGGCTTATTAGTCTTCCTCGTAATTGTAGTGCATGAGCTCTCCATAACAAACGATGACCACACATTGCTGCGTAGATAGTATTCTTCTAAGCCAAAAACTTTGGGAGAGAAACTAGAATCCTAGAGCACCGGGCTTCAAGAAGCCCCCTCCTAATTAATTGTAGTGGTGCTAAAGCATTCAATTTAAACCCAAGCAGAGATTCGGAGACTTGACCCTTTCGGTACATTGATCACACAATCTTGCTTTTGTTTTTGTGGGGTTGTTTTCTTTATTATCAAACTAGTCCTCAAGCAATGTATTTAAATGGGATAAAGTAAAGTTGGACGAAAAATATTACATGGCCTAGATATAAGACTTGCGACATGGACCACCCCCGCAAGCTTGAATGCAAGTTTGAATTTAGAGACTAAAACTATCTAACCATTTTATTAAGTGATAGAAACTGAACTTTTCTAAACTAACCATTATTATGAAATTAGTCTAATTAATTATTATCTGTTAAGCTAGACTATATTGAATGAAGCCTAAACTAATTAGAATTTAAGTTCATTAACTAGCTAACCTAATTGGGAAAATTGTGCAAAAAGTCATATACCTATTGCACTTTTGCCAATTCAGTCCTAAATATTTTTACTTGTTACCAATTGAGTCCATCCGGCTAATTTTGGCGCCGACCGTCCGGCCAACGCTGATGTGGCAATTTTTAAATAGTTTTTTGAATTTTTAAATATGTTTTTTTTTTCTCTTCTGGCTTCTTCCTTCTGGCTGGTCCGGCGAGGTCGACCTCGCTGGCCTCTGGTGAAGCTCATCCCCGCTGGCCAGTGCGAAGGGCGAGCCTCACCCACCGCTGCCATGCTGACCTCGCCGAATCTGGGCGAGGTCGAGCCTCGCTCGACCAAGGTGAGGTCAAGCCTCACCCAGCCAAGGCAAGGCCGACCTGCGACGGCGCTGGCCGGCCTTGCCTTGGCTGGGCGAGGCTCAACCTTGCCCAGAGGTCAGCCTCACCGTGGCTGGGCGAGATGAACCCAGCAAAGGCGAGATCGGCCTTATCATGGCTGGGCAAGGCTCGACCTTGCCCAGATCCAATGAGGTAAGCCTCGCTGTGGCTGGGCGAGGTCGGCCTGGTAGAGGCAGGTGAGGCTGGCCCTCACCAATGGCCGACGGGGGTGACCTTCGCTAGAGGCGCCTCTAACCGACCAGAGAGAAGAAGGCAGAAAAAAAAAAGAAAAAATATTTAAAAATTGCCACTTTAGCGTTGGCCGGAATTCTGGCAGCCACGTCAGCATCGGCTGGCCAAAAAGAAGTGAAAAGGTTTAAAACTAAATTGGCAAATTTAAAAGGTTTAGAACTGAATTGGCAAAAGTGCAATAAATTTATGACTTTTTGGATAATTTTCCCTAACCTATTTAGAAGTAAGCTATTCTAGACTATTCTAATTGTCGTCTGGCCAAAGGATCACCTCTACTATCGGACTTCCTAGGCTCCTCGGCCACCACGACCTCGGGATGTGTGACCGCAACCAAGATCATGGATTTCATTCAAAATTCAATTCATTCACCATATACATTCATTCAAACAATGCTCATCAATCAATAACTGAGAATTCGTTTTATTAAACCCACCACCTCAAACTAAAGGTTCATGGTTCATTCATTAAGATTAATGATTATTATCCTTGATAACATCATTAATCTCTAATTAGATTCTAATCATCGGCAGAATCATGCAATTTGACCTAACATTCATCTAATCATCCACATTCAAGAAGCTCAAGCTCAAGCATGCATTAAGGCTAATTAGCCTTGAGAATTTTGCTGATTATGTTTTGATTCAATAAAGTAGCTTGACTAACCAGCTTAAAAGCTTAAGAAGTGGAGTTCAAACTTAATTAAGGACACTTGTCCTAAATCAGACCCGAAAGACCTGGATTTTGCCTCCTCCAGAATTGACCCGGCAGGTTCATTCAAAAATGCTCAAAAAATACGGGAAAAATAGCAAATCAATTCAAAAAAATACCAAATTTTTTATGCACGTTGTCTACAACTTTCATGTTTTAACATTTTGCAAAGAAATCCTCCATCTTAGACATCTTAGCAAAATTACAGATTTTATGAAAAATTGACCCCCAAACTTTTTACTCAAAGCTGGGAGAGTCCGGGGGGAAATTAAGCTGTTGAAGATTGGGAAATTGATAAAAATGGAAGGTAAGAACACTTGGCTGGATTGGTATCTCATTTTCACTACTCTTGTGGAAAATTGGGCCATTAATGTATGTATTGCAAAGAACTACCCTTTGATGAATGAAGAATTACTTTGATGAAGTATTACAGGAAGGAAAAGAAAAAGATGTATCATGGATTCTTCAATATGTTCTCAAGATCTTCTAAATAGACGGTCACAATTCTTGGAGCAGGACGGATGAGAAGATCACACCGGGGCTTGATACACCATTGACTAACAAGGAACCTGCAGCAACAAAGTGAAACCAAAAGCTAAGAAATAGCACTACTCAAATGCAAAAAGAGACACTTAGGCTCTGTTCGTTTCGCAAAAAATTTTATGTTTTTGGAAAATGACACGATTTTTTGATATTTGGCTAAAATCTAAAAAAGTCTTGGAAAATATTTTTCATTGTTTTGTATGAAAAAGATTTTCCTCCTTGCAATACTTTTGATAATTTTTATTTATTAAAAATATTTTTAATTTTCGTTTTTTCTTTTTCTTTTTCTTCTTTTTCCTCTTTCTTCTTCTCCAGTAGGTCGCCGGCCACGGCGGCAACCGACGACTGGCCACAAGTGAGCTCGAGCCTCACTGGCTTGTGGCGAGGCTGAGCTCGCCCAAGGCCTATCGGGAGAGCTCAGAGCTCGCCAGATCTAGCGAATGAGAACCTTAGACTCGTGATAAGGGAAAAGGTTAAAAGACGTTAAAAAAAGGCTTGGGAGAGTAAAGACGGAGATAGGTTGGTGATAAGAAAGTTAAAGGCTGTACAACCACCGTCTTCTTCGGGAAGAATTTTCCTTCCTCGTGTAGGGGGATTGATTAGTCATGTTCAACGGTTCAAGATATGATCCCACCCAGCGAGAAGGGGAAACAAAGGGCTTGTTGTTGTCGTGTCACATGAAACTCTTGGATTCTGCTTAAGAAGAGGATTCATTTAGGACGTCGTTATCGGGAGAGTACTAACTCACCTTATTTTTCTCTGTTCTATTTCTAACGCTCCTCTCTTTTTCACTTTGTGATACTGGCATCCCCACCACCCCGCAGGGCTGCATGTCTATTGGTGTACTGACTAACTTCAACAGCTTTCCAAGAAGGAAAAAAAAAGTTTTAACTCTTTCTGCTTAGGATGTCTTATTTAACTTCGTGTAAACGTATGTAGAGCCTTTGGCAGAGTAAAGCTTTCCAAATTCAGAGACCCGCACTAAAATACTGTGGCGCACTAGGATACTATGGTACAACGGGGGGGTTGGGGTAGGGGCGACAGACATCAAACTTGGCAATATACTAATAGCCAGAAAAAATAGGTACATGAACAAAAAAACTGCTTAGCTTGCTGAAATATGTCTAAAAATTCTAGCAGCTGCATTGCCAAGTTCTGAGTTTCGATCACGGAAAAGAAAAAGATCTACATTGGTGAAGAATTAAATGCAATAACGTTTGCAGAAACTTAATATTTTGCAAATAATTAGGCCAGGAAGTGGAAGAAGCTCTGATCGCCCTGCGTGAGTCCGGCCGTTACCAGCAGGCAGCGGATCCTCCACCTGGTTTCGTCGCCGACCTTGCCGATTTGCACGCGGTCGAGGATACCGCGATTTTTAAAGTATTCCGGCAGTAAATGCGTGAATATCCTTGTTTCCTCTACCGTATCCAAAACGAAGACTTCATGCATCTTGATCAAATTGATGACCTCGTTCATATCATTACGGGCCGCAGTTACAATTGCTTCAGCATACTGGCGTTCGGATTGGCTGGAGATATAAAATAACATACATGAGAGCCAAAAAAAAAATTCAGACTAAAAGAATTGTACTGTACTCACTTGGCAGACAATTTATATCCGATTTTGACATGCTCCACATCAACCACGCGAAGAAAATCAAAGGTTTGTAGGAGGCGTCTAACTAGATCCATTGGGGTGGTCGAAGAGATTGGTGCGAAATTGAAGAGCCCACAAATCTATCTATCTATCTTTCGTTGTTCTTATATATATATATATATCTTTCGAAATTGAAGCCGCATGGGCGTGCCTTGCTTGCATGGATATTGGAGTCAGTGCCATTGTTGACGTGAAGAGATTCTTGAAGCGCCGTTTCAGAGCGAGTGCTTGGCGGGGGTTATTTTCGTGGATTTTGTTCGTGGAATTACTCCCACATACACCACAGTGTTGCGCAAGAAATAGAAAACAACACAAAAGGAGTCTTAGGACGAGAATGATAACAAAACACGTTTGATAACAACTCAAAATTTTTCTTCCCAAAATTGAAATTTGTTTAATAGGCCTTCTTAAATATCTCCCTCTTACACTCTTTTTCATTTATCGATGGGCCGCGGCTAGCGGCAGCTAGCCAGGATGGCAGTGGTCAGCGGACGGCGAGGGTTGCAGATGACGATGGTGAGCAGTAGGTATCACCTATCACGAGAGTAGATGAAGCTTGGGTAGTGAATTTCTTTACAAACACTGCCTAGGAGATCGGTAGTGCTGTTTAAGAATGGGTAGAAAAATTTGGGGACATACCCGTTTACTTATAATGGTTTGCTCATGTTTAACTAGTTCCTCAAATTCCAAAATGTTTCCAACAGTAAACTGCACCTAATAATCGTGTCAATAACACTAGGTCAATCATTTGACATGTACCAGCAACCTTCTTTATGAAGTGGAAAAATTTCTTCAGTCGATAGAATGTTGAGCACGTGCATTGGTTGTGATATATTGTAAAAGCAAATTGAGTCTGCAAGATTAAGATAAGTTTAAAATACATGGAGTGTTTTGAGGATTTAAACTAGCTCCATGATGTCTGGGCAGTCTAATCTTTATCTGCACCGAATAAATATATCTGATGATAGCAGTCAAATAAGGCAGCCATCGTGCTTTATATGAATCGTCAAATCCTGCAGTTAGCTATAGCAGCAATGGGGTAGATAATACATAATACTTTGGGTCATTTCTTTTGGTTTTAGGGAACACAATCACTTTGGCAGGAAATGTACCACCAGAGGCCAACTTGAGGGACCTGAGGGTCTTAGCAGGAGGATTGAATGGGGTGAGCATGGCTGCGAGTTCAGTGGTGCCAAGGCCTACAAAGACGGCAGAGTGTGCAACATCCTCACCATGCAGGAGTTCCACTGGCGCTACCACGAAGAGACCGCAACCACATTCACTTCTTTGTATCCAGGCTGCATCTCCACCACCAGATTATTCAGAGAGCACATTCCCTTGTTCAGACTTCTCGTCCCTTCCTTCCAGAAATACATCACCAAAGAATAAGTCTCTGAAGAGGAGGCGGGAAAATGACCTGCACAGGTCAGTTATATTTTAGGATAACACTTGAATGATACATTCTTTAATTTGGTGAAAACCTAAAGCATAAATATCTCTTCCGCAATGTCTTGATACGAAATGCTGAGACAGAGGGACTGGTGCGTGTTGGAATCCAAGGGTTTAGTGCTAAGAATATTAGTTCAGAATAAACATTACTTAGTTTAAAATATAGGATCCATAGTTTCTGTGTGCTAACAATTGTAGTAAAAACTCGTGCAGTTTTAACGAACCCCATAATGTCTGTCTACGAGGACCAAGTCAATTTAAAGTGGCAATGGTGCTTATGTTGCGAATCAAAATCTCTATTGTTCAGGTGGTCAGCGACCCTAGCTTGGAGAAATCGGGAGTATACTGGAGCTGGAACAAGAATAATCTTAAAAAGTGAATTTGTTAATTCGTTAAATAAGCGTTTCGAGTGACAACATTTTAACGTGACATTCTACAATAATCATACTAACTAGCATATATAAACCGACTTGGCAATAATTCAACTCTTCAACAGTAAGAAAATAGAAGCATAGGAACTTTCGAATGAGAGTTATTGCATCAGCTTCAAATCAGGACTATACATACGATCTATGTGAATAGGTTCTAGTAAGGAAATTGGGGAACCCTCACAACCAATCTTTCTAGTGGGAAAGATCGTTTGGACCCAAGTGCATAACTGGAATTAGCAGATTAATTAAACCAAGATGCTCTTAAGAATTTACACCTTGGAGTGGAATTATCTGTTTGTTTAACTTGGGGAGGAGTTAAAACTGCCTAGTTGGCATTTTAGTAGAAACCAACGATTTAATTACAACAAAGGCCGTCTACAATGTCATACTAGTCACTCCTCCGCACCTGCTTAACTCTCTCCTCTGTTTGGGTGTATGTGTTTGTGGTCCAGGAAAGATGGAGAAAATCAAGCACAGCCATGTAGTAGTAAGAGATGTGAAGCTTCATGCTGCTGAAATTAGAGAAGGTACATTATACAGCAAAGTGTAGAGAGAGAGACGCACACACACACGTCTTGTTCGGTGTCATTCACTCCTATATGCTGCTGAGTTCATCATGTGAAGAACAACTCAGTTCATAAATTTGCTGTGTGCACTCTGCAGGTCCAAAGGTGGTGGTGTTCTTGCATGGGTTCCCAGAGATATGGTATACATGGAGGCACCAAATGATCGGTGTCGCAGATGCCAGGTACCACACCATCGCCATCGATTTTAGAGGCTATGGGCTCTCTGATCAGCCTCTTGACCCTGAGAAGGGTTCTTCTGCTGATCTTGTTGAAGATGTGGTTGCCCTCCTTGATGCTCTGGGCATTGCAAAGGTACCACAAACATTAATTTGTCGCACTTAATACATTTTTCTTTTCCTTTTCAGAAATACTAACCTTGATCTGCTCGACCATTATAAAATGATCAGACAATTATTGCTCGAGACTTTAACTTTGGCAAATTTTTTGCTTTTGAGAGCTGAGCCTCGAGAATCTTCATATATTTATTCATCATCCTTTTCCTTCTCCTCGATTAGTTCTAGTAACATGCTGCTATTTACGCATGTTCTCTGTTTGTTTTTAGCCAATTGCTAATTTTAATATTTCAGTTAGTCTATGTCTGTTATTAAACGGATTCTTGTCATGACACCAACAATAATACAATGCACTCGTCATTGAACCATCAATCTAGAGAGGTTGAGCTTTTTGATGTGGATGTTTCTTGGTCATACAAGAAAAACAATTCTTTTTTTTCTATATATATTCACATGACCATGAGTGAAATGAAAGTGCATATGCTTGAGGTCTAAGATAGTATTGTCCTTTTGGACATCTTCATCTCTCTCTCTGTCCTCTTCCTATCTTCTGCAGTAGGTACGTCTTAGTTATGAACTGATAAATCTCAAGAACGATCCAGGTCAAAAACCGAGAACATTTTAGTCTTTTAATAAGGTCACACATGCGATGCACATCCTCCTTCACCGAGCTTCAGACCTCCAAGTTAGAAAAAGATCTCCACTGTGAATGATAAACAATTGTTTCTGTCATACAAATGGTAACTTGCTAACTTTTTTCCTTAGTGAGGACATTCCCTAGCCAAGCATAGCACTTCACGAAGAGCGTGAATAAGATGATAATCTAGCAATAAAGAAGAGGACGAGACAACAAAATCAATTATCATGACAACAGAAATAGATACAGAATCAAGAAATCATAGGATGATTATGTGAGTTAAAAAGAAAAGTCAATTGATATATGGACTGTTGAATCCAGGCCTTCCTGGTGGGGAAGGACTTTGGAGCTCTGCCAGCATACCTAGTGGCAGCGGTCAAGCCCGAGAGGGTCTGTGGAGTCATCACACTGGGCATCCCCTTCATGCTACCCGGACCCTCGGCCCTCCCATCCCGTCTCTTTCCCAAAGGCTTTTACATTCTCAGGTGGCAGTTAAAATCTCATCTAACAACACACACTCTCTCTCCACCGCCCGTCCGCCACCTCTACTAATTCCTCAATTGATATCAGGAACCTGAGCGAGGAGAAGCTGACTTTGGCAGGCTAGATGTCAAGATGGTCATGAGAAACATCTACAACCTCTTCTCAAGGAGCGAACTCCCTGTCGCTGGTGATGATCAGGAGATCATGGACTTGGTTGATGAGTCAACCCCGCTGCCTCCATGATTCTCTGAGAAAGATCTCGCGGCCTACGCATCCTTGTATGAGAAGTCCGGGTTCCGATTTGCCCTGCAGGTTCCATACAGGTAATCATAGCAGACACTGACTTGGGAAATAAATTGAGAGAAATATGATTCTAGATACTAAAATTGTTCTAGCAAAAAACCAATCAATCATCATGATGCAGAGTTTATTAGTGGTGCATTTCTGGACAGATTGGACAAACAAAAGTCCAAACGGAAAGCGAAACGGTGATGTGATTAGATGGTTTTTTCTATTATTGTAGTATTTTTTTATGAGTTAATTTTAAGGGTCGTTTTCTACCGCCTCATCTTTCTGATTTTGCCATGCATTAAAGCGATTATTGAAACTGTTCTAATCTACCGAACTGCTCAAACTGCTATCTCGATAATTTTCATAGCCTCTTCTTCCCCTATCTTACTGCATCAATTCTGCCTTTATTGCCATATTATTGGCTTCAATTAAATTTTGCAGAAACTACACTCCAATTTTATCTCGAATGAAGGGTTTCAAACCATCAAGATATCTGGCTACCCACTGTCCCTCCGTCTCTGATAAATTATTTCGCTCCGCCAATATCATAAATTCAGCCGTATACTCATACACAGTCCGATTGCCCTGCTAGCAACATTGGTACTGCTGGAACATAATCTGCTCATAGTCGGGTGTAAGGAATTCTTGCTTCAACAGCCTCCTTATCCTAGTCCAAGTTCAAACTCTCTATTTCCCTTCTCGTTCCCTCCTATTCTTTAATCTCTCCCACCATGCAGAGGGAAAAGTGCCAAAAAAGTCCTAAACCTTTTGCATTAGTGCCAATTTAGTCCTAAACCTTTTTTTGTGCCAATTCAGTCCTAAACCTTTTCCATTGGTGCCAATTTAGTCCTAAACCTTTTTTTGGTGCCAATTAAGTCCTAAACCTTTTAAATTGGTGACAATTCAGTCCTAAACCTTTTGTTTTTGTGCCAATTTAGTCCTTCCGGTCAATTTTGACCGGAATTTGCTGACGTGGACGCCGGCCGGCCGGCGACCGGTCACCGGCGCCGACGTGGCGCTGACGTGGACAATTAAATAATATTTTTAATTTTTTTTGAATTTTTCTTTTTTTTTTCCTTTTTTTTTCTTTTTTTTTCCTTTTTTTTGGTCTTCTTCTGGCCGGTCGCCGGTCCGGCGACCGGCCAGAGGCCAGAGGCCGGCGAGGTCGCCCTCGCCGGCCACTGGCGAGGGCGCCCTCGCCGGCCTCTGGCGAGGTCGGGCCTCGCCGGCGGCTGGGCGAGGCTCGACCTCGCCAGATCCGGCGAGGTCGGGCCTCGCCCGACCATGGCGAGGCTCGCCGGCGAGGGCTCGAGCCTCGCCATGGTCGGGCGAGGCCCGACCTCGCCGGATCTGGCGAGGTCGAGCCTCGCCCGACCATGGCGAGGCTCGCCGGCGAGGGCTCGAGCCTCGCCATGGTCGGGCGAGGCCCGACCTCGCCAGAGGCCGGCGAGGGCGCCCTCGCCAGTGGCCGGCGAGGGCGACCTCGCCGGCCTCTGGCCTCTGGCCGGTCGCCGGACCGGCGACCGGCCAGAAGAAGACCAAAAAAAAAGGAAAAAAAAAAGAAAAAAAAGAAAAATTCAAAAAAAAATTAAAAATTTTATTTAATTGTCCACGTCAGCGCCGGCGCCGGTGACCGATCGCCGGCCGGCCGGCGTCCACGTCAGCAAATTCCGATCAAAATTGACTGGAAGGACTAAATTGGCACAAAAACAAAAGGTTTAGGACTGAATTGGCACAAATTTAAAAGGTTTAGGACTTAATTGGCACCAAAAAAGGTTTAGGACTAAATTGGCACCAATGGAAAAGGTTTAGGACTGAATTGGCACCAAAAAAAGGTTTAGGACTGAATTGGCACTAATGCAAAAGGTTTAGGACTTTTTTGGCACTTTTCCCCCATGCAGACGCACCCCCCTTTAATCTACAGGCTACTAATCGCACCCTTTTCTCACCAGGGGTCTCTATATAATCGAAAAATCTATCTATATCAATAAGGCAATCTAGAAATTCTTCTATACCTAGATTTCTATTAAAATAAGCGATATCGACTTGCAATTTAAAGTCGTTACCTTTGCGATCGTCGTAGCGTCGTCATCCATCTCTCCTATCATGCCTTCTCTCAAGTCCTCCCTGACGATTTCTACCACCATAATCAGCACGTTCCTCATCAAAATTTTCAGTTTCTTCTTTTTCCGAACTCTCTGAAAACAGAGGGTTATTCTGCTTGCGGACAAGAACAGGCCTATCAACAGGATCACCGCGAGCAAGATATGCACCCGGTCTTCTGTTGTTCCGCCGATTCCGGTTCACATCAACATCAAGACCTTCGAATCGTTCTGTTAACTCGTCAAATCGATCTTTGAAACGACGAAGACTTTGATCGAATCGTCGATCCAAGCGTTCCATTAAACGCTGCTCCAAACGTTGCAGCGCGTCGTCCCCAAGGGTTAAGGCTCCAGTCTCCTAAGAATCGTCACAAAGACCACCACCAGTCGCCATAGGCTCTGATACCACCTGACGCAGCATTCAGCGAATAATTCAAGCAAAACCTTATTTAGAGAGAAAAATCTCGAAATTCAATATTGATGATAATAATGTTTTCCTTCAAAACAAACCCTAAACATCCTTTTATAGGAGTTAAACCTAATTACAATAGGAAACCTAATCATAATAGGAAAGTTACCTAATCTGAATTGGAAACCTAATTATAATAGGAAATCTAATCATAATAGGAAAGTTAATAAGGATCAAATAGCAAAATTACAAAAACGAACCTTAAAATTAACTCATAAAAAATACTAAAATAATAGAAAAAACCATCAAATCGCATCATCATTTTGCTTTCCGTTTGGATTTCTGTTTGTCCAATCGGTCCAGAAACGCACCACAAATAAATTTTGCATCATTAAGCTAGAGAAAGCTAATCAGAAGTATAAAGATGGAGCAAATAAGCACAGGCGAAAGCAGGTGTTTGCGGTAGGTGATCAAGTCATGATTTTTCTTTGTAAAGAGCGATTACCAGCTAGATCTTACAGTAAATTACAGCTAAAGAAGTATAGACCTTATGCTGTTAGCAAGAAGATCAACGATAATACTTATGTTATAGACCTTCCACATAGCATGGCCATATCCAACACTTTTAATGTTGCTCATTTGTCACTGTTTCATGAGTCCACAGAGCCGTTATATCCAAATCCTGATTTTAACTCGAAGACGAGTTCTTTTCAAGTGGAGGAGAATGATGCAGAATTTATTAGTGATGCGTTTCTGGACCGATTGGACAAACATAATTCTAAATGGAAAGCGAAACGGTGATGCGATTAGATGGTTTTTTTTTCTATTATTTTAGTAATTTTTATGAGTTAATTTTAACGGTCATTTTTGTAATTTTGCTATTTTTTGCTTATTAACTTTCCTATTATGATTACCTTACCAAAAAAATATTACCTTACCAAAAAAAAACTTTCCTATTATGATTAGGTTTCCAATTCAGATTAGGTAACTATCCTATTATGATTATATTTCTAATTCAGATTAGATAACTTTCCTATTATGATTAGGTTTTCTATTGTAATTAGGTTTATCTCCTATAAAAGGGTGTTTATGGTTTGTTTTGAAGGAGAACATTATTATCATCAATATTGAATTCGAGATTTTTCTCTCTAAGCAAGATTTTGCTTGAATTATTCGCTACACGCTGCATCACAGCAACCGCTGATTAAGATCTATATGTCATCTTCCTTGCATTTTTGGTCTAGGTCTATGGGGAGGGAATATGCCATAGTCTAATGAACAAAGTTACTTTCTAAGAGGTTACAGAAAGGCCCTACATTAATTTTGTTCCATGTTTTGGTGGTAGAAAGTTGAAGTACTCTCGATTTCTTTTTTCATTCTAGTTGATATGATTCCTCTAGACCGCATGAATTGTACTAATAAAATCACTCTTTAAGAAGCTTAAAAAGGACCTTGTGAAGATGGTTTTCGAGTTCTTTTTAACAATGAAGAGTTGAATTATCGTCATATATTCATCCTAATTAATATAATCCATATAGCCTAGATATGCAGGATCTCCATACTAGTAAATTTGTAATACTTGTTCGCAGAGCACTATTATGCCCTGTTCGATTACTCGCGAGCAAATGTGTTGCGATTTTACGAGTCCTTAAGCATGGTCAACTTCTGCAACAGACATGCCATTGGGGTATTTGAAATTGCTAATCTTCACGGCACTGAGCCGGAAACCCACCACCCCCTAATATTAGTGGGCTCCTAGGCATATTTCTCTCACGATTAGTTAGAAGGATCTACCGGTCTACAATTGAAATTAAATCACAAAATTTGTGTTTTTTCCATTATCTCTCTCCAATGACACATCGATTCTCTTTTATTCTCCATCACCCTGTCATTCCTCATATTTCTCCATTACACTCTATTGACCACCAATTAAATTATACTAATAAAATCACTCTTTAAGAATCTTAAAAAGGACCCTGTGGAGATGGTTTTCCAGTTCCTTTTAACGATGAAGAGTTGAATTATCATCATATATTCATCCTAATTAATATAATCCATATAGCCTAGATACGTAGGATCTTTATGCTAGTAAATCTGTAATACTTGTTCGCAAGGCACTATTATACCCTGTTTGATTACTCGCGCGCAAATGTGTTTCGATTTTATGGGCCATTGAGTATGGTCAGCTTCCACAACAGACATGCCATTGGGGTATTTGAAATTCCTAATCTTCACGGCACTGAGCCAAAAACCCACCACTGCCTGGCTCTTATTTTATCTCAAGAGACGGGCGTATTTCTCTCACGATCAGTTAGAAGAATCTACCGATCTACAATTAAAATTAAATCGCAAAATTTGTGTTTTTTTCCATTATCTCTCTCCAACGACACATCGATTCTCTTCTATTCTCCATCACCCTATCATTCCTCATATTTCTCCATTACACGCTCTACTGACCACCAATTGAATTATACTAATAAAATCACTCTTTAATAAGCTTAAAAAGGACCCTGTGGAGATTATTTTCGAGCTCTTTTTAACGATGAAGAGTTGAATTATCGTCATATATTCATCCTAATTAATATAATCCATGTAGCCTAGATATGCAGGATCTCCATGCTAGCAAATCTGTAATACTTGTTTGCAGGGCACTATTATGCCCTGTTCGATTACTCGCATGCAAATGTGTTGCAATTTTAGGGGCCCTTAAGCATGGTCAGCTTCCGCAACAGACATGCCATTGGGGTATTTGAAATTGTTAATCTTCACGGCACTGAGCCAAAAACCGACCATCGCTTGATATCAGCGAGCTCCCATTTTATCTCAAGAGACGGGCGTATTTCTCTCACGATCAGTTAGAAGGATCTACCGGTCTACATTTGAAATTAAATCACAAAATTTGTGTTTTTTCCATCATCTCTCTTCAACAACACATCGATTCTCTTCTATTCTCTATCACCCTGTCATTCCTCATATTTCTCCATTACGCTCTCTACTGACCACCAATTGAATTATATTAATAAAATCACTCTTTAAGAAGCTTAAAAAGGACCCTGTGGAGATGGTTTTCCAGTTCCTTTTAACGATGAAGAGTTGAATTATCGTCATATATTCAGCCTAATTAATATAATCCATGTAGCCTAGATACGCAGGATCTCTATGCTAGTAAATCTGTAATACTTGTTCGCAAGGCACTATTATGCCCTGTTCGATTACTTGCGCGCAAATGTGTTGCGATTTTACGAGCTATTAAGCATGGTTAGCTTCCACAACAAACATGCCATTGGGGCATTTGAAATTGCTAATCTTCACGGCACTGAGCCGGAAACCCACCATCCTGGTTCCTATTTTATCTCGAGAGACAGGCATATTTCTCTCACGATCAGTTAGAAGAATATACCGATCTACAATTGAAATTAAATCACAAAATTTGTGTTTTTTTCCATTATCTCTCTCCATCGACACATCGATTCTCTTCTATTCTCCATTACCCTGTCATTCCTCATATTTCTCCATTACACTCTCTACTAACCACCAATTGAATTATACTAATAAAATCACTCTTTAATAAGCTTAAAAAGGACCCTATGGAGATGGTTTTCGAGCTCTTTTGAACGATGAAGAGTTGAATTATCGTCATATATTCATCCTAATTAATATAATCCATGTAGCCTAGATACGCAGGATCTCCATACTAGTAAGTCTGTAATATTTGTTCGCAGGGCACTATTATGCCCTGTTCGATTACTCATGAGCAAATGTGTTGTGATTTTTTGGGCCCTTAAGCACGGTCAGTTCGCAGGGCACTATTATGCCCTGTCCGATTACTCGCGAGCAAATGTGTTGTGATTTTTTGGGCGCTTAAGCACGGTCAGCTTCCGCAACAGACATGCCATTGGGTATTTGAAATTGCTAATCTTCACGGCACTAAGCCGGAAACCACCATCGCCTAATATTAGTGGGCTCCCATTTTATCCCGAGAGACGGGCGTATTTCTCTCGTGATTAATTAGAAGGATCTACCGGTCTACAATTGAAATTAAATCACAAAATTTGTGTTTTTTCCATTATCTCTCTCCAACGACACATCGATTCTCTTCTATTCTCCATTACCCTGTCATTCCTCATATTTCACCGTTACACTCTCTACTGACCACCAATTGAATTCTCTCCCTCATTTTCCAAGTGCCCTGGAAGGCATTTACCAAATTTACTGAGAAGGAAATATTTTTTAAATCCGACCAACTCGATTTTTTTTAAATGTATTAAATGAATCAAATCATGTATTGTGCCACCCTCCACCCTCTGCCAACGGTCCGATGGTTTACTCAAGCTGGAAAAAGAACTTAAAAAAAGTCCAACGTGGCACCAAAGCAAGGTTGAGTAATAAAATTTATTTAATCTTTTTTTTACTATCATATGTTTTGTAAAGCCAAGAACCGGTAGTGTATTCTAAATAAAAAAAAATTGAAGCCTGAGAAGCTGTTGATGTTATCATCGAATCCATTAAGTTAGAACAAGTCCTCGTTCTCAACACAGTGGAGGAAGTCGAGATTTCACTAGTTTACTTCCCATATATTTTGAAGAGGCCAAGCGTGCCAACCTGAAAAAAGTGGAAATAGGTAATGTTGGCAAGGATGATACTAAACAAAAGATGTGGACCATCCTTGGCTCAGCCGGATTTAAGATAGACCAACCCAGTTAACCACAGCCCTCTGTGAGATAATCTAGTTGAAAAGCATGCTGAAAAACATAATCTTAATTCATAGGTAAAACCTCTTATTTGTTGATTTTTTGAACTGTTTTTTTCTTATAGATGATCATGCTTTTTGGGCAATACCAATTTAGCATTTGGTTTTTAGACATGTAATTTAATCAACTTCCCGTAGGTTTAAAAATCGAGTTGGCTGGATTTACACCGTAGCCCTGTAAGTGATAGTTCGGCACGTTTAGTGTTTAATAGGTGGCCAAATTTAGGACCATTGTTTGGGTTTTGAGCGGTATCGACTACCCAATTCTTATCATATAGATAGATAATTATGATAATTTGTCCCTTCTTTTCAATGTCTTAAATGAATCAAATCATGTCTCCTATTAGTAATGGTGTCACCCTATGCCAATGGTAGGATGTTTTACTCAAGCCGGAAAAGGAGCTAAAAAAAGTCCGACGTAGCCCCAAAGCAAAGTTGAGTAATAAAATTTATTGTATTTTTTTACTCTCATATGTTTTGTACAACCAAGAGGAACGGAACTATATTCTAAATCAAAAAAAATGAAGCCCGAAATGCTTTTGATGTTATTATAGAATCCATTAAGTTAGAATAAGTCCTCGTCCTCAACACAGTTGGAGGAAGTCAAGCCTTCGTTTACTTTCCATATATTTTGAAAAGGGCAAGCGTGGCAATCTGAAAAAGGTGGAAATAGTTAATATTGGCGGGAATTATACTAAGCGAAAGATGTAGACCACCCTTGAATTAGCCGGGTTCAAGGTAGACCAGCCTAAGCTAACTGCAAGCCTCTATGAGATGATGTAGTTGAAATTCAACTAAAAAAACATGATCTTATTTCATAGGTAAAACCTCTTATTTGTTGATTTTTTGAACTGTTCTTATGGATGATATCATGCTTCTTAGGCAATACCAAGTTAGCATTTGATTTTTAGACATGTAATTTAATAAACTTTCCATAGGTTTAAAAATCAGAGTTGGTTAGATTTACATGGTAGTCCTGTAAGGGATAATCTAGTTGAAAAGCACGTTTAGTTTCTTGTAGTTGGCCAAATTTAGGACATTGTACCGACTACCCAATTCTTATAATATAGATAATTATGATAATTTTTCCCTTTTCTTAAACATTTTAAATGAATCAAATTTGTCTCCTATAAATACGTGGAGCACTCTTGCCCTATGCAGGAATGCATACCTTACAGCATACATTACATAATAAATATCTATAACAAACGATCACTAGACATTTCATAACAAATGGTGTTCTGCATACCTTACAGCATAGATTCCATAATTCATTTCATAACATATGGTGTTCTTTAAAGCCAAAATTAAAAAAGTATTTCTTTCAAGCTAGATTGGCAGAGAAACGAGAATCCCAATGCTCCTAAGAACACCAGCTTATTGGTCTCCTAGCTTACATTCTGTAATACATTCCATTATAAATGGTGTTCTTTTAATTCAAAATAAAAAGGTATTTCTTTCATACTAGCTTGGGAGTGAAACTAGAATCCCAGTGCATTCGTCCGTGAACAACGTACTTTCAGAGCAAGTGAATAGTCTTGTAGTTGACTTCCTGAACAAGCAAAATATCTAATTATATGTCCATGACTACGGCAGAATTTGGTATTGGTGAGAGCAAATAAACTCTTTGGACATTTTGAGAATATGTGATTACTAAGAATTCTTAACTTCCTGCTTAAGGATAACGAGGTTTTCTATTTGAATATCACCAGTAATGAACTCTTATGTTTCATTGGCTTTGACAATGAAGATTCTGCTTCAAATTCTGCAAGTTTCAACCATTAGAGTCCAATAAGCAAATATCCTACATTTCACTAGCAGAAAGAATTAGGACTATCAATGCACATTGATTTACAATGAGGAGTTCGATAGCAATTTATCTCCGAGTACTTTGTTACGCAATTCAGCACGGCAGGTTTGCATCAGGTTTTAGCACACGCATGTTACGTATAAGCTTCACCTAAGACTAAATTATTTCTTTCTTCAGTAAATTTCGTAAATGCCTTTGGGGCACTTGTAAATGAAGGGAGAGAATTAAATTGTTGGTTCAAAGAGAGTACAATGGAGAAAACTGAGGAATGATAGAGTGATGGAGAAAAACAGAGAATCACTGTGTCTTTGGAGAGATAATGAAAAATAGACAAATTTTATGATTTAACTTCAATAGTAGACTGGTTATAACACTGCTTGACAACCTAGACTTGTGGTGATTTACACAAAAAAACAAGTCCACTCATTACACAGAACAGAAGTTGCCATATCCAACTGACCAAATAGGCATGAATAATGAAAAATGTCAGGGCATATTACAGATTTAGTAGCACGTAGATCTTGCATATCTAGACTACATGGATTATATCAACTAGGATGAATAGACGACAATAATTCAACTCTTCATCAATCAAAAAGAACTCGAAAACCCATCTCCACAGGGCTACTTTCAGCTTCTTAAAGAGTGATTTTGTCAGTAAAATTCATGCAGTCTAGAGGAATCATATTGACCAGAACAAAAAAAAAAAAAAAGAAAAAGAAATTAAGAGTACTTCAACTTTCAACCGCTTGAACATGAAAAAGATCAAGGCCTTTCTGTAACCTCTTAGAAAGTAATTTTGTTAATTAGACAAATGAGCTATGGAATTTTAACCCGACATTTTACAGACATCATATTAACTAGAATAAAAAAAATGACAATAGTTCAATTTCTATATAAAAAAAAAGATTGAGAAAAAGATTGTTGTACTTCCTTTTTTGTTAGCTTTTTAAAAGTGACTTTGTTAATTCGTTAAAGAAGCGTTTCAAGTAACAACATTTTAACATGACATTCTAGAATAATTATACTAACTAGCATGAAAAACAAATTGGCAATAATTCAATTCTTCTATCGATAACCTTGGAGCAAAACTTATTACCCATTAGGGATGCTTGCATAGACTAGACTCGACAGAGGATGAGTACATAACACTTCTAACTGATTTGTTGCCATGTTTCGCGTTGTGTCACATTCGGCCTCACACAAGAGGCAAGCGCAATAGCATGAATCAGTCCAGATGCTGGAAGGGTTGGCCATGTGATCAGGTGCCAACACAGACTTCGGATAAAATGGAACGAAGCAAGACGTAGGAATTGCCTGCCAATCTCATGCCTTATTCCACCTGAATCATCTCGGACTAACCCAATGGAGATTAGATTTAATCTCTATTATCCAAAGAAGAGAACTTGTAGAAGCAGCAGTATTGGTGTTAACTCTGACTCAGCAAGATCCCAGACATATAATAGAGGGGTTGCTCGATTTCGGATGATATAGTTCAGGTATGACCTCTACTGAGCCTTAGCAATCCTTAAAATGGTCTTTCAACTGTCTAGGCAGGAATATGCCATCAACAAATCATCTGAATGCTTCCACAAGTAGGAAAAAGAAAAAAGCCAAACAGGTCCTGCAGATTTTTTAACATGACTTTGGTTGGGCACGGCATCATATTTTTCTTTTCGTTTTTTGCATCAAAAAATAAAATATACAGATGGTGATTTCACTGTTCCCTTGTCACTGGCCATCCGGATGGTTATGAAATTAAAAGCGCGAGTCGAAAGAACATTCTTTAACCCTAAGCTTGGATTTTCTGATTTTTTTTTGGTGGACGGGCTCTTATTATTCCATTTCTTGTCAACTAGAATGTCATCCTGTCAGCAAACTGTCTGGTACGTAATACTCCAAGCACATCAATTTTTTTTGCGTTTTCGACATGAACTGTCGAAGACTTAACGGATTTACCAATCTAACAGAACAAAGCATAGGAACTTCGAAGGAGAGTAAAGTCAATTGTATCAGCTTCAAATCATGACCATACATAGGATCTATGTGAATCAGTTTTAATAAAAAATTGGGGAACCCTCACAACAAATCTTTCTTGTGGGAAAGATCGTTTGGACCCAAGTGTACAACTGTGATTAGCAGATTATCTAAGCCAAGGATGCTCTTGAGAATCTACAACTTTGAGTGGAATTATCTGTTTGTTTGACTTGGGAAGGAATTAAAACTGCCTAGTCGGCATTTTAGTAGAAACCAACTATTTTATTACAACAAAGGCCGTCTACAATGTCATACTCGTCACTCCTCCTTACCTGCTTACCTCTCTCCTCTGTTTGGGCCTGCGTTTGTGTTCCAGGAAAGACGGAGAAAATCAAGCACAGCCATGTAGCAGTAAGAGATGTGAAGCTTTATGTTGCTGAAATTGGAGAAGGTGCATAATAAAGGGAAGTGTAGAGAGAGAGACACACACACATATACATGACCTGTTCAGTGTCATTCACTCGTATATGCTGCTGAGTTCATCATATAAAGAATAACCCAGTTCATAAATTTGCTGGGCGCACTCTGCAGGTCCAAAGGTGGTGGTGTTCTTGCATGGGTTCCCAGAGATATGGTACACATGGAGGCACCAAATGATCGGCATCACAGATGCCGGGTACCGCGCCATTGCCATCGATTTTAGAGGCTATGGGCTCTCCGATCATCCTCTTGACCCTGAGAAGGGTTGTTATGCCGATCTTGTTGAAGATGTTGTTGCCCTCCTTGATGCTCTGGGCATTGCAAAGGTACCGCCGTATTAATGTGTTGACACCTAAATTTCGATGCATCATTTAGTAGTTAATTGCATAGAAAATTAGGGATTAAATTTTAACCCCTAAACAAAAATATTAAAATCGCATAAGCATATAGTTTAGGTTCATATAGGTTAGTTGCATTTGCATTAAATCAATGGCGAATGGACTTAGTTAAAAGCCCACGAATAGAAATTTTCGCCAAACTCGTTCATTATCGTGGATGGAATTTTCGCACGTGAGATATGAAGAATTTTCGGAATATATGCATGATTCTCAGTAAATATATTTTTGGTTGGGCATTTGTGCAGAAATATCTTTCATGATTTCCTGAAGATGTTCACGATTTCATAGATTTTAATTTTCGGATATTTACGGAAATATGCAATATATCTTTCTCAAAACAAGAAAGAATATGCTGCCCAGAAGATCTCCTCGCGCCCATAATCGGAAAGAAAATATTTAAATTAGGTTGGGGGAGGTCTCGGTCAAAGAATAAAAGAGTGAGAGCAGAGCGAGAGAAGGGGATCGCAAAAAAAATCGTGAGCAGGGGGCCACAATATACGGCCATTAAAAGAAACAGAAAGAAAAGTCAAAGTGGAACAGAAGGGAATAGAAGGGAACAGAAGGCTCGCGTGGCTTGTGGATTTATTCTGTCGATTTTGGTCTTGCACAGGAGCAAGACGTGCAGCGAAGAAATCCACAGAGGCCGCACGAAGGAGCTCTGTACACGAGCAACACTCGGAATTATACTCTGCGTACCAAGAGCACCAGTCCAGTCCAAGCCTCGTTGCATTGCCGTGCTCTTTCGCTGGATCCACACCGAGCCAAGAGGAGCTGAGTTTCTGTTTTGCAGCTCTCATAGAGCTCGTCTGAGATCCTACCGTGGAGATCCTTGGCCGTGGGTCCCCTCCGTCATTAATCCCACCAGTCCACGAGGCAGTCACCGGTCACCCTTGCTGCAAGCACTACCGCGAAGCCACAGCAACTGAGCCCCACGAGACGAGTCAACGTGGACGGGCCCTTCCGACGAAGCTGCTGCACCTGATCGGGGAAGCCTCCGCCGAGCAGTTGTTGCACCAGCAATCAGCCACAAAGCTCCCCCCAACGTCCTCAGCAAGCCCACGATTCGTTTCTCTTTGTTTTGCAGGTTGTCCAACGAGCATTACACCGAGAATATCATCCACCGAGCCTCATCCGGAAGCCGTGATCGGGTTCGACTCCTAGAATATTACACGTGTTCAAATCAAAATTTTCGGAGACACCGCCTCCGCGTGTCGCCCCGTAAACCGCGACTGTCCCCGCCGTGTCACCGCCGCGAGCGCCACCGTTCCCGACGCCGCGCCGCCGCTCCCGACGCACCACTGGTCACAATCCCGATCCGCTGCAAATTCAAATTAGGAAAGAAATCCGCAAATCGGGTAATTATTTTATCCCGATTTGATTTGAATATTTTATTGCTTGATTCGTGCTTATTGATATCTAATTTTGCATATTTGTACAATATGCATTATTTCAATTAGGATTTATTTCTTTTTTGAAATCTTGGATATCTAATCTTATCAAATTTGGATAGAATTTAGAACTTTCAAAATCCTTTGAATATATCCAAGATATTTGAGATATCTAAATTTTTTCAAGATGTGATCGATTAGGAAAATTTCCTAATCCGCAACCGCACACGTGGAAATAAATCTATCTATCAGGCTTTAGATAGAGTTATTTTCATAGCGGGTATTTCGAATTTTAGGATCAATCTGTCAGGCTTCAGATCGAAACTTAATTCGAAAGATTTAGCGGTTGTATTTTTTTACTTGATTTTAATTTCGAATTTTGATTAAAAAAAATACCAAAAAGATTACTCTAGAATAGGTTAATTTCTTTAGTTTAAATTGCATGTTTAGATAATTGGCATTTTTAATTCCGAATTTCATTAAAAAAATACAAAAACAAATAACATGCCCGTCATCAGAAATAGGTCACGTCGTCGCATGACATATAGTTTGCATGTTAGGTTACATTAATCGCATGTTAATTTTTGCACGTCATTACATATAGATTAGCTTTCATTTAAATAATTAAAAAAATAAAAAAATAGAAAATTTCTGCACCTTTGAACTCTAAGTCAAGATTTATCAAAATTGTCAAATTGAGTATTTTTCCTGAAATTGGTACCGAAAGGGCGTTAGGGAATCTAGCGTAACCAAGTCCCCGAATCTATAATTTCTGGTTCGCAGAAATAAAATAGTACTCCCGCTATTTTATTTAGGTTTCTAATCAACCTACCCTAAATGATTAGTGGCGACTCCTATTGAAAATATTTGCATGCTCACAATTGGACCTAAGTTGCGATTTGGTAGAGTTTGGGAGAACTCGAGCTAGGTTAGTTAATTTAATTAATCTAGTAATCCATTAGCCTAAGATTGGAAAACACGATTTTTTTTAGGTCGCGACATAATGTATCACGCTCCATTACATTTTTTCCCTTTTAGAAGTACTAATCTTGATATGCACGACCATTATAGGGATGATCAGATAATTAGTGCTGTTGAAACTTCTTAACTTCGGCCAAATTTTTGCTGTTGAGAGTTCAGACTTGAGAATCTTTCATATATTCATTCAACATCCTTTCCCTTCTCCTCAATTAGTTCCACAAAAAATTGCTGCTTTTCAAGCATATTCTCTGTTATTGGCCAATTGCTAATTTTGATGTATCAGTCAGTCCACATCTTGTCCGTTGTGAAACAAATTCTTGGCACCAACAGTAATACAATGCAATCGTCATTGGAACCATCAATCAAGAGATGGCTGAGCTTCTTGATGTCGGTCTTTCTTGGTCATATAGAGACAAACAATGCTTTCGTTTCACCTTACCAAAAAAAAAAAAAACAATGCTTTCGTTTCTATATACAATCACATGGCCATTAGTTATGAAAGCAAAGGATAGGGCATACTCTTGGGGACCAAAATAGTATCGTCCCTTTGGACATTTTCTTCATCTCTCTGTGTCATCTGCCTAACTTCCAACATTGGGACGTTTTAGCTATGACCTGATAAATCTTAAGAAGGATCTGTGGCATAAAAACTGCGAACATTTTAGACTTTTAGTAAGGTCACCTATCAAACATGCGACGCACGTCCTCCTTCACTGAGCTTGTTACCTGCAAGGCAAAAAAGATCTCCATTGCAAATGATAGCCAATTTTTTTCTGTCAAACTAATGGCAATTTGCTTACCTTCTCCCTTAGTCAGGACATTCCCTAGCCAAGCATAGCACTTACAAAGAGCATGAGTAAGATTATAAGCTAGCATAAAACAAGAGGACAACACTAGAAATCAACTGTCCAGAGAACAGAAACAGATGCAAAATTGTACTATAATTATGTGATTTATCTTGTTAATTAAAAAGAAAAGTCCATTGGTGATTTGGAGTGTTGAATCTAGGCCTTCCTGGTGGGGAAGGACTTTGGAGCTCTGCCAGCATACCTATTGGCAGTGGCCAAGCCAGAGAGAGTTTGTGGAGTCATCACACTGGGAATCCCCTTCATGCTACCCGGACCCTTGACCATCCAATACCATCTCTTTCCCAAAGGCTTTTACGTTCTCAGATGGCAGGTATAATTCTTAACTCTCTCTCTCTCTCTCTCTCTCTCTCTCTCCACCGCCCGTCCGCCACCTCTCTACTAATTCCTCAATTGGTTTCAGGAACCTGGGCGAGCAGAAGCTGACTTCAGTAGGCTAGACGTCAAGATGGTCATAAGAAACATCTACATCCTCTTCTCCAGGAGCGAGCTCCCTGTCGCTGGAGATGATCAAGAATCATGGACTTGGTCGACGGGTCGACCCCGCTACCTCCATGGTTCTCCGAGGAAGATCTCGCGGCCTATGCATCCTTGTATGAGAAGTCCGGGTTCCGGTTCGCCCTGCAGGTTCCATACAGGTTATCATAGCAAACCCAGATTTAGGGGAAATAAAATGAGAGAAATCTGATTCCAAAGACCAAAAATGTTCTTGCTAAAAACCAATAAATCAACACCTCTGATTGATGTCTTTAAGTCATCCGACTCGTTGCAATTTTGGTCTAGGAATATAGGAAAGGAATATGGCACGGTGGAGCCAAAAGTTACAGCTCCGGTGCTGCTGATCATGGGAGAGAAAGACTTCTTCCTGAAGTTTCCAGGCATGGAGGACTACATAAGGAGTGGGCAAGTGAAGCACTTTGTACCTAACTTATACATCACCTTCATGCCGGAAGGGAGCCATTTTGTCCATGACCAACTTCCTGACCAAGTGAACAGTCTAATAGTTGACTTCCTGAATAAGCAAAATCTAGTTATGAGTCCCCTGACTACGGCTGAAGTTGGTCATGTTGAGAGTTGATAAAATCACTCGACGCCTCTTAGTGTCTATAATCGCTAAGAAATCTTAGACTTCCTACTTGAGGAAAATGAGGCTTTGTTTGAATATCATCAATTATGAGCTCTCGTGTTTCATTAGCTTTGAGAATGGATGAATTTGGAAAATGAAGATCCGCCAAGTGTCAACCATTAGAGCCCAATAAAAGCAAATATCCTGCATTTTACAGCAGAAAGAAATAAAACTGTGAATGCACATTGGCTGACAAGGATGAGTTTGATAGCAATTTCTCTCGGAGTTTTTTTACACAATATAATAGGAAGCTGTTACATACAAGTTTCACCTAAAATTAATATGCTTCTTCTCAAGTATATGTAGTAAACGCCTTGGGTCTCACTTGTAAGAGAAGGGAGAGAACTGGATTGATGGTTGTAAGAGAGAATATGGAGAAAACCGAGGAATGATGGGTGTGATGGAGAAAGAGACTGGTGTAGAAAACGAAAGAATAAGTTGGTGATATTAGGATATTTACTTTGGTTTTCCATATCTCTTAGAATTATGGATAGAAAAATGCTTAACTAACGGCAACATTATTCTTGAAGAATAAAGGTGCCATCTCTACTACTCGATTTCTTTGGAAAATCTGAATAAAAAATCTCAATTGGATTTGTTTCACGTCCATTACAGTGGGTTCCTTATATATGAAAAAAAGAAAGAAAGTTAGGGACAAAATTATTCTGAAGAAAATTAACTACTAAAATAATAGTGGGTTCCTTATATATGAAAAAGAAAGAAAGTTAGAGATCATTATCCCGAAGAAAATTAACTAATCAAATAAAATAACAAATATGAAAATAGTATCACTAAATTTCCAAAATAGAAATGTTATTTATGGGACTAACGAAGATATTATTGTACATTTGCATGGCTTTTCACTCTTTGGGCTCGACTTAAATTGGTTTGAAAGGGGCTCTTGGTATTTCGGATCACTTGGACTTCGGTCGAGGAATTCTCACAAGGATGGTGCTTAGTACTCCCTTGTACTCTTGAATTTTGCCTTTCCATGCTTCATTTGCCAACGTAGACTTTTCATATGCCAAACCTGCCGTAGACTATTTAAAGATAAAAAGTCTAAAGAAGAAACTCATAATAATGGAGATCGCTAGCCACCGCTATCACTCTTCATGCTTGACCTTCTCCTCCCTCTGATGTCTCATTTCATACTTGTTCCTGAATGGAAACACGCGTCACAGAGAAAGGAATAAGGAAACAAGAGAAAAATAGAGCGTGGGGCTCAAGAGATATGGCTTCTTCAGCACCCATCAAGTGTCAAAACCTTGGAGTTTTTTTCTGATAAAGCTCAGAACTTTCAAAGTTCAGTATCCCAAATCACGAAATTTTGCCAAAAGGGTCGCAAGGTGGCATGTTTTGGAAAGATGGTTGGAACTGAATACCGATGTCAGAACCATGCATGGTATGCGTGAAGTGGCGACGGGTGGGATTCTCCATGATGCTTGAGGAAATTGGTCATTTGCGTAACAATGTCATTATTAAACTTGTCATAAGAAAACGACTATACTTAGCAGGATTTGGGTTTTGTTCATGAGCGACTCCCCTATCAAGTGAACTTTCCCATTCTCAACTTACTAAACAAGCACCCAACGTCATTAGGATTCCCCGAGTCCCAGAGGAGTTCGAGACCGTAAAAGGAACCAAGCCCCTCTGGCGTATGCCTTTTGCCTTTCGCTCTCATCAAGACTATTCTTAACATCTTGTTTGGCCTCGCTGACTTCTCAAATTCGGGCAACTTGAAAAGGTAGGGATTTGTTAAGTTCTAGTTATTAAAGAATATAAGATTCATATGTACTGCATTCCTCCGAGACTGATATTATCTGCTAATGCATAACAAGCGACCCCTAATACAATAGACCCCTACCCTGTAAAAACAGGGATAATAAACTATGGAACCCTTGGGAACACAGAGCCAACAACAGTCCCTCCAAACTAAGGAAGAAACTGGAAAGTTAAAGGCCAGGTTCAGAACATTCTTGTGGATAGTAACCACTCTTCAATTGGTTTTACAGAGTTAACGCGCACATCTTCCCTTTAAGTTGTCGCAGAAGTGGCCAGAAAGACAAAGCAAAAACTTGGATGAACAGAACAAAGCACCAGCAATTTAAAACTAAACTATGCACTTCACGATATAATGTGAAATGGCCTTATTTATAATGAAACAAGCAGTGTACATCAAGATGAAATCTAAGATACAGAAGCCTGCGTGAGAGGATGTGGAGGGCAGACAATGATGCGGCTAGTTATTCTCGTACATACATTAGTCACATATAAATAAAACTTGTAATAAACACTTATTCAATCAACTCCACCACAAGCATGATCTCACCTTACCTTTCTTTTCTTTCCATCTATTCCCCATTTTTTAAAGTTCATAAGCTGGAAACCTGGCCGCTGAGGGTTCTACCATGTCTAGAAAGAGAGAAGCCATACCTCCGATCCCTTCAAAGAGGGAGTAGGGGTTATCACCTCCATGCATCTCTCCAGTGGAAATAAGCTTGAGAGCCCTATCGAGAAGAAAGCAAGCAAATGCTTTTGCCCTGTACAAGAACTCCACGTTGCCTGTGACACGGTAGAGCGAGAGAAACACGTATGCATTCCCACTTATCCCATGGCATATACCGACTCTCCTTAACAGCCCTCTATTCCACACTACCTCCGCAGCATCAACTGCAGCACGTAAGAATTCGTCATCTCGAAAGACCTGGCATGCAGCATACACTCCGAGTAAGTGACCAGCATGAAAGCTTGTTACAAGTAGGGAAGATTTGAGAAAACGCCAATATAGTGTATCATAAGAAAACACCCTTTTGAAGGCTCAGAGACAGCTTGGCTATGTTTACCTCAGCAGCTTTTACTAATGTGAGGGCAATCCCAGGGGCCCCATGACACCAATGCACAAGAACGTCCCTGTTTCTATCATCCTCACTGGAAGGATAGTTTCCACTAGGAAATCTATTTCTAATCATGTATTTGAGAGTGCCCTTGACATCTTCCATCTCATCTGGTTTCAATTCCATGTGCATTAAAACATGCATTATGCTAGCCAATCCATGGGCAGCACCCCAGTACTTTTTGCCGTACCATTCAAACATCAGTGGGGACTCTCCTCCTCTCTTAGCCAATGCTCTCCCGTTTTTGAATATGTCATCTGCCACAGCACGCTACATAAAATACCATTAGCCAGATTACGGCAATTTGCACAAGCATTGAGAATAGCAATATGATATCAAAGATTCAATGAAAATGTCACCATGGTCGATGAAGGAGCAGTCCCCTCGCCAATGTGCTTGTTTAAGAACATGCAGGCCCATAGAAATCCTGCTCGCCCATACAACAACTCATCTGGAATACTCTTGGACAACTTAATCTGTTGCGAAGATGCAGGTCGACAAACCGTGCCTTACGAAACAATTAGATTAAAAATCATAAAGGTACCGAATAAATAGTTTCAAGAATCTACCTCTTTAAAGCAGTTTAGATAATGAGTGAGAGAGCGAGTATCGCCTGCATACTTAGCCACAACCGCACCAAGAGCACAGACACCGGCCCTCCCACACATAAACGTTACATCCCTGTCGGCGATAACAAAATGGGAAAGCTAAGAAAACAGTACAGCCTCAAGAGTCAACCGACCAACAAACTATACATTCTCTTTTCACCGAAAGAAAGATAAATACGATAAGGGTCTTGTCAACGAGCCTTCCGGACTTGTTAACCATAAGTACACTTGATGAAAAGATTTTGCTCCCAAATATGGAAACATAAGACAAGAAAAGTAATGCTCTGAAAATTGCAAAACCTCCTTTTAGTTCTGATTAATCAGCAAGTGCCCGAGCAGTGCTAACGAATTTCATATCCATATGTTTAAGCTAAAAGTGGGCTTTGTCGCACTTTTAACTTCTCAAAATTACTCTTGCACGGAGTAATGAAAAGACTACAAAACATAACATAGTTATTTTCAAGGTAAGAGAACACATCCCCATCAACTTAACACCTCAGCCACCTCCTTTTATGTACTGCACACCTTCTTTCCCTCACACTTTCACTTGACAGCGCGCATTAGCATAGCCCGTGCCCGAAAGATTCACACGACAAATAAACCGGGAGAAAACAGAGTACCTGGATCCAGCAGAAGCAGAGTCACAAGCTCTGATAATCTGGGAGCAGAGTGCGAGATCATTGGAGTTGTTCGTGATCTGATACGATCTGAAGAGCAAGAAAGCAGTTCCCAGAGGACCGCAATACAGAGTAAAGTCCCGCACGCGCTGCCTCGTGACACCCCACGTCTCCACCGCTACCTGCGACATTTCCACAAACGACTGGTGAACCTTCCGCACCGAAAACCTAGAAAAAGAGCGCGCGCGCGGGGGCGGCGCTCGGAGCTCGGGAAACGAAGAGAGAAAAAAAGCGTACGGTTTCCTTGAGGTCGAGAGCAGCGCGCTTCAAATTCTCGGAGAGGACCGGGTAAGGCATGGCGAGGAGCTTCGCGAGGGAGGAAGAATCTCCGGGAGCAGAAACCGTCGCTCCATCGCCGCCTCCTTCGAGAGACGTCGCCTCCGCGACGAAGTCCGGCATGGTGTTGGGGAAGAATCTGTCCGCCATCTCCTTCGACCGTCGAGCTCGGTGGCTCCGGCGACCGAAATCCTCTCGGCTCGCGGGCGTCGGGCGGGGGGGTTTGACGTCGCGCCTCGCGGGACCAACCGACGGGGGTCAACGAGCATGGCAGTTTCTCGACTCTCCCGGGAAGGGAAGAGAGAGATGCTGCTGGGGGTTGTCACACGTGGACGATGACCCTCGTCGCCGTGGCACGGCGAGTTTTAGACGAGGAAAAACCTAAAAACATAAAAAAAAAAAGATCGGACAAATAAAAAAAGATGAAAAGAAATTCCCTTTTTGTCTTTTGCATCATTAACACCTGCTTTGGGTCACATTTTAACGCTTGCCGACACTTTCGCTCCGGAATAATGCCTCCTCTAATTTCATAAACACAAATAAACGACATACGGTCGAAAAGTGGTCATTTTGCATTACCCAAAGTATGTTTAAATTTTGAATAGCTCGCGAGCTTATTTAGAAGCACCGGTTGTGCATGTCACGAGGACAATTGATGTATTGAGCACCGCAAAAGTTTTCTTAACTTGATTGCTCAACAAGCGACTTGTAGTATTCATTAACAAAATCTTCTCTCTCTTTTTAACTTAAAAGTGCGGGTCTCAACAATGCCACTGCCCCCATGGCATCGCATGCTAGTGTCATTGCTCTACTGGGCTTGGCAGTCGAGCAGCGTCCACATGAGCTTTCTCTCATCTCGCCCGGTTAACCTCCCGGGAGATGTTGAGGCCGTGCTCCCCCACTCCCATCAGACCCAAACGTAAACACCACAAGGAGAGAAGTAAAACTCCCTTGCCATCGAAGCCTCGCACTCATTACTCACCGATGTGTCTGGGGAAGTGAAGTTCGATTCGGTCACGTTCAAAGTGTTTGTATAATCGAGGTTGATTCTAAAGATTGTGATTACGGAGTAAAGATTGGGACTTAAATAACTAGGTGAAGCTCAATCGACGGGACTCAAAAAATTTTGGAATTGAGTTCATCGTATGGTTAGCTCTTTCTAGATGCACACACTCTCCCTTAGCCTTCAGACTAAGTAGGGGTGCGCAAAACAGGCTGCCTAAACTAGGAATTGCCCGAACCAAATCGAATCGGCCGGTTGGATCCAATTCCTAATTCCTAAAAGTGAAACCGGTGTCCGGATGATCCGGTTCCCGATTCCAAGGGAGAACCGGGAACCGAACCGGATCAACTACATAAATTATTTTATTTTTTCAAAAAAATTAGTAAAATGTAAACTAAACTTAAGTGAACTTCATGACCTGAATTCATTAATAAAAATTAATAACATGTGAATTTAATTCGAAGTGACCGGTTTCATTATACCAAACCGGAATCGGATCGGATCGAATCAGGAAACGATCGCTCCTAGGACTAAGGGTTGCGGTTGCCCTATTTTAATGCAAGTGTCGGCAAACAGTGTGTCCCAAAAGCAATTGCAACTTGCAGGAGTTTCTTAGGATTCCCATTCCATGTCCGTGCCCCTGCGGTCTTGTCCAAAAGGCGAACTTGTCGCCTTGAGGAAATTTAAAAAAAAAAAAAACCCTCTTGAATTTTATGTTCAACGACTTATACTCTAGAACGAATTTTCACACAAAGAAAGTATGTTTAAATTTTGAAAAGCTCGTGGGCTTATTTAGAAGCACCAGTTGTGCATGTTGCGAGGACAATCGGTGTATTGAGAGTCGCAAAACTTTCTTAACTTGATTACTTAACAAGTGACTTATAGTCTTCTTCTTAACTTGAACGTGAGTCTCAGCGTTGCCACTGCCGAGAGCATGCAAGTGTTATTGCTTTTTTGGGTTTTGACGGTCAAGCCCTTGCTGTCTAAGGGCACGCACGGTAACATTTCTGTTCCAGAAATTAATTTCTAGCCAGAAATAGATTTTTTTTATTTTTATTTTGTGGACGAGTTTCTGAGCAAAAATGTGTGTTTGATAACGACACAAAATTTATGTTTCTGAAATAGAAATTCATTTGATAATGACACAAAATTTCCATTTCCGAGCGGCCGATGGAGGGCGGCGAGTGCCGGAGGACGGTGGCCGGCGGCAGGAAGCGATCTGCATCGAGCGGCGACTAGCATCGAGTGGTGGAGCACGGTGACCAATAGCGGCCAACGACGGATAACGGTGGCGGTGGCTAGTGATGAACGGCGACCGGTGTTGGGTGATTGTGCACGACGGCTAGCGGCAGAGGACGGCTGTAGGTGGTGGGTGGCCACCGGCCCCCTAAGGGGCGGCGGGAGGCAGCCGGCGTCGGGCGGTGGCCGACGTTGGGCGGTGGAGCACGGCAGCCGGCGGCAAAGGACGGCGGCCAGTGGCGACCGGCGGCGGAGGACGACGACCAGTGGCGGCAGGCATCGGGCGGCGGAGGACAGTGGTCGGCGGCAAGAGGCAGCTAGCGGTGGATGACGGTCGGCCGTGGGAGCCGGCCAACAGGTGGCGGCAAAGGACGCGAGAGGTGACGGTGGGCGAGTTGCGGCCGGCGTTGGGCGGCGGCGAATGGCGGAAGATGGCGGTGGGAGGAGGCAGTTGGCGAAGGACGCCGGCGGTAGGCGGCCGACGGCGGGAGGCAACCAACTGCAAGAGGCGGCCAACGGTGGCGGGAGGCGGCCGGTAGAAATAGCGAGCGACAAGGGGGTGGTCGACTAATGGCGAGGGCGAGCGATAAGAAGAGTTTTTATTTCTCATTTCTGTTTCAGAAATAAAAAATTAAATTTTTTTTATTTCTGATTTTTGTTCCAAATCTATTTCTGGAATAGAAATTTGTTCCAGAAATAGAAAAATGAAATTGCGTTACCAAACAAATTTCTATTCTAAATCTATTCTCAAAAACAAAAAAATAAAAAAATAGAGAAATAGAAATGTTACCATGTGCGCCTTAAGCCACACATTGTTACTCATTCAGTCATGTCCCTCCTCGGTCACCGTTGTGTAGGGATCGTTTGGACTGCCTTCGGACTAAGGCTGCGGTTGCACGAGGCCACATAAATGGCCCGACTCGCGCATACGTGACGATTTTAATGCGAGTTTCGGCAAAACAGCGCGTCCCACAAAAGCAATTATTGCTTGCCAAAGAGTTCATCGGATTCCCATTCCATGTCTGCGCCATTGCCGTAATGCTTAAAGTGTGCTCTTCTCATTCCACAGCCAATTCTCATTTTTCTTGATCTAACCATCGCATGTCCAATATAGTCAAACTCGATAATTGGCTTGATGTTGTTACACGTTCTTGGATGCCATAGTTACTCGATGACAGAATTGAAACACAGACCTTTTAATAGGAATCACTACAGTACAGAAGGGACGTAAGAAGCTAATCGAATAACCTATATGTGTATATATTAGATGTCCTCTGCCCCCGATTCCTCCTCTATCTTTAATGCGCAATTTCATTATGCATCTTGAACTTCATCCACAAGAATCTCCAACTGCGCTCTACTTCAGGACTGCGGAGTCTGGACGACATGTAATCGCCAACGATCTTTTAGGCTCCATGTATCCCTTGGTTAATAGATCCTTCTTAACTCAGACTTCATCTTCCTTTCAAGTCTAGAGTTGGCCAACGCCACGTGTCATAATTTTCGCTTAAACTCTGTCAATTGAAAACTCACGATTGATGGATTTAGGGGTCCTGACCAAGGGGTTTGTTTAAGCATCCCATCGAGCGGGCTTTATGGGTGAATTATATTTTATTATGACCTGATTTGGCCTTATGTTTAGGCCCAGATTTTGGGCACGATGACAACAGGTCAACTCAGGTATATAGACACTAAAGAAATCACTCCTGCAAGTAGCTCGAACAACTAAAATTCACCTTCGACTACAACTGAATCGACGGAAGAAACAAACTCACAACAAGTGTCCCCACAACAACTGACCTTTGTCTCCCCCCCACAACATGGATCGACAAGCGGATTCAATTTAAACGGTCCAAAGTCATCATCAAGACAAAACAATGGCCCCACAATCTCGTTAACCCCACACCAACCCAAACTCTGCACACATGCTATTGCAAAGCCTATGCACGCTCTCTCTCCTTCGGAGAGGGGCTACATCAACTACACAACACGAACACTCCCGCCCACACTTGCCTCCCAAGAAAACCCAAACGAGAAAAAAAAGTACACATCAAGGGGGGAAATTGAAATGAAGAAGAAGGAGAAGAAGAAAGAGCATGGGATGCCAATCTATGCACCTCCACTCGCTACTTTTCTTCGAAAAAGAGAACCGGCAAAAGCTACTTTGGGACGGAATGCTAGGTAAAGGGGGACTTTGGCGGATAGATGTTGGAGCTAGAAGAAATTGAGGCGAGAGGTGTAAGTGGCCTTGGGAGACCAGTTCCTTGGGATGACATCTCTGGCCGAGAGCGTTCTTGAGGTCGACAATGAGGTCAGCTTCACCGAGAAGGGGCCTTGCAGAGGACCCCCGATGATGCACCAGTTCGCCCCCCACAAGTGCTTCATCTCTACCCACTCGCTCGAACTCGCCTGCCCATGTCCACGAACACGACAACAAGTTTAGTTTTAGCGACGATATAGACACCATTACGAGCCCACAAGTCAAGGGACCACCGTGAGACATGACGTCTGCACAATCCGCCGCGACTACAGGAGTTGGCTTCCAAAAGGGTGTCAAAGATTTCAACGAAAGATTCGAATATCGCGCGACTTTACCAAAGTGCATCATGTGCCCTTTGGTGCGACTCTTTTCTTAGCACGTTTATAAGGTCCCTTTTCTGAAGTTAATTAAAGCGGAAGATGCGGCACTTTTTCACAGGAGCACATTCCTAGAGTTAGGCACCATTTGTGAATTCCATGGGACCCCAAAAGTTGTTGTGGTGGAATTGAATAAGAAAGACAGACAAAAGAATGAATCGAATGGAAAAAAAAAAAAAAAACAAAACTAACTTTAGTGGTGCTTTCAACACACTTTCACTTTTTCGTTTTCCCCTTTAATTTCTGAAGGACCAAAGAAGCACAAGGGCAGAAGGAAAAGAAGAGAGGGAGAGAGAGAGAGACTTACGGGTCTAATGTGCATAGAACCCACGTCGCCATCTCCATCCTCAAATTCGACCAAGAGAGAGAGCCAGTAGTCCGTGGAGCCTTCGTTCACGTGGAACGCTATATTCTTGCCCGGATACTTGCACGGTGTCCTGCAATCCCAATATCATACGACAAACCATGTCTCGTTAACCCAAAAAAACGAAGAAAAGAGAGTCTCTTCCGGTGCGTTCGTTTCGCAAAACAAAATAAATAATTTAAAAAATATTTTCTTGGAAAATGATCGGGATGTTGTTGCGCGCATTCCCGGTATTCATTGCTAAAGCCAAAAGTCGGTAGATTTATGTTGTCATTTTTAAGTTGTGTCCCAAGTGATTTTTAAGAATCCTTTAATAAGTGTCCTCAAGAAGCCCCAGCATTTTTTTGCTGAATTTCTCGAAGACCAGAGCACCCTCGATCCCCACAAAGACCGTTGAAAAGTAAAGGGCAGAGAGACAGCGCGACTCTGCGCTTCCGCAGAGTCAAAAAGAGCAAAAACGAGCTGCCCTACCTCCGGTACTGGACGGGGAGGACGCCCCGGTTGCGGAGCGGGCCGGCCTCGCCCGTGATGGCCATGCGGCCGAAGGCGGCGCCGCTGAGGTCGAAGTGGGTGTTCCCGCCGGAGCAGTAGCCGCCGGGGCACTCGTCGGTGACGATGATGGTGACGGCCCTCCGGGAGCAGATGCTCTGGTCCAGGCACTTCACCTTGTAGCACGCCCCGCAGCCCACGCCGGCCTTGAACAGCACCGGGCTCACCGCCCCGACCCGAGCCCTCAGCGGCTTCACGTCCACCAGCGACCCGTACCCGCACGCCCCACCTGCATTTTCAGCCCCAAATGAGTTTCCATCAGATGGCATTCAATTGATTTTCATGATTCCAGCCCCTGCGGGAAACCATTTTTTGGTGAACTACCAAGATTTCACAAGAATGATACGTAGCAGTGGTCACTGTCATATTGAATTTCAGGCGTCGCTGTCATACATATTGTTGCATGTAAAAAAGGAGAGAGAGACACACACACACACACAGACGGAGAGAGATGTCTACGTTTTCTTGTTTACCGTCTTCTCTCCTCACATTGCGCACATTTTCAACCCAAAGACTCAGAGAGTCTGTCCAACGAGAACATCCCCCATTAGCGAGTTCTCGAGGGAGCTTCAACTCTGCAGACTCACCGAGTCTTCATGGCACATTTTTAGCTACATGCAAAGTGCGAAGTCGAGCCTAACAAATAAATCCCCCGAAATGCAGAGCCTTTTTCATTTACCCATCTAGCTCTAGATGACTCAGAGACGACTCGCGTACAGAACACAAGCTTTGAGAATTCTCAACGATTATCAGCAGATCCGAACAATGTGGCTACACCAAGGGTCGGAGCGGGACCAACTCACCGTCGCTGCCGTCGCCGTCGGGGCTGCCGTACCAGGTGGCCGTGGCGGGCTTCCAGCGCGTGACGGCCACTTGCTTCTTCACCTGCGCAGACGCGCACCGCAGCACCAGGAAGAGCCAGAGCCGGGCGAGGAGCGGGGCAGAGGAGGGGCCACGGCGGCGCTGCATTGTCCCCGCCACCAGCTCGCGGCGGAGAAACCGCGGGACAGTTAAAGAGGGAGTGGGGGAAGGGAAGCCCTCGAAAAGGCTCGCCGACACTTGCCGCTGGGGTCGAGAACGCTGTTAGCTGCTACTCTGTATACTACTCTGTAGCGCTGCAGACGCCTAGCGTCTCTGTTTAACGCGAATATATAAAGAAACAGAAAAGCTGCGAGCCTCGCTTTTGCCTCTCTATTGATTTTCCGATTCGAGAGTGGACACGGAGGACGAGGTTATTTACGGTGCCTGCCACTGCCACTTCGGCTCCCCCGAGGGGGGTGTTGGGGGGAGGGGGCCCACCGGCGGTTAAGGCGTTAATTCCGCTTTGACCGTACGCGCCCGGGAATGGGGAGGGCATTTTGGTCAGCATCGGCAAAGAAAGTGCTCGGACCGGTAACATTTATGTCTCTTGCGACACGTGGAGGAGGCGTTTTGGCATCGCATGTAAGAGCCCTCGGTTTACAAGCGGTCCGATTCTTACTTGGAGTCCGGGAATTGGATCACATGATCCTGGAACCAGATTGGACCGGCCCGGTCGGTCCGCTCTGATCTAATGGAACCGATCGCAATCTCATGAGTTCCGAAAACCATACACTTCCAGCACTATAAGTAAAATCGTAAATTGCAAAATCACGCAGCCTCACATTCAACCTATAATTTGTATTTTGTACGAAAAACAGAAAAAAAAAACAACAAAGCATTGGATATTACCTTGATGAGACGCAAAAAACAAAGCAAGAGAGGGAAGCGAGTGTCAAGACTCAAGATAAGACCGTAAGAGGGAGGTGTTGAGCTCGAGCAAGAGGGACGCAACTCAAGTGAGAGAGGATGGCACAATCTAAGAGTCGCAAGAGGACAGAGAGAGTCGTGAGTCATGAGTTACAGTCGAGTGAGAGAGGTGTGAGAGGGAAAGAGCGATTAAGGTTGCATTTGTGAAAGAGGCATGACAGCAGGGAAGGAAAGAGGGAGCGTGAGAGGGGTGAGAGGGAAAGAGCGAGCGTGAGAGGGAACAGGGAAAGGACAAGTGTAATTATGAAAATGTGATTAGGGTTTTCTTTAAAGATTTTTAAGAAATATAAAAATAATAAGCGATCAGATTTGAGAGGCTTGGGTTGGCAATTCCACAATTGGAACTAGGAACCAAATCGAAAATCCCTATTTTCCAATTTTATGGAATCGGACCAGCACCCATAGGAACACCGAGAACCGGTCAGTTCTATTCGATCAGGGGCAGTTTCCAGTCCGAGCGATTCCTGTTGCTCACTCCTAATTGCATGGATCATAAGAATAATTAGAGCCCTTCATAACTCATTCCCATGGCTTAACTCCCTAGTAAAACCCAAATTTTAGGTCAAAGTCCCAATTATGCCCCAAATTTTTTTGTTTAAAAAAAATCCGAATTATGCCCCAAATTTTTTTGTTTAAAAAAAATCCGAACTTTAGGTCCAATTGAAATCTAACCCAAATTTCTCTATTTAAAAAAAAACTCAACTTTAAATCTAGTCTCATTCGATCAAAAAAAAAAGTCTAGTCTCATATTTACCTCAAACTTTTTTTTGCCTAAGAGCAAAATCACCAATTTTTACTCTAATCTCAAATTTGCTTCCATTAGCCTACTGTCCAAAAATCATCATTAGTCGTCCGTAATTTTCATATCCTAGAAAGTTTCATTTTGGAGATAATTTTCCATGTAACCTTGCTCATGTAGATTTGTTATTGACGTGGAAATGCCATGTCAAGTTAGGATTAGACCATGAAGGTAGATTTGAGAATAAATTGAAAATTGGTGATTTTTTTCAGACAAAACAAAATTCGGGACAGATTTGGGATCAGACCTAATATTTAGGGTTTTTTTAGACAAAAAAAAAGTTTAGGGCAGAATTGGGATTAAACTTAAGATTGAGGGGTTTTTAGGGAGTTGGGTCCTTGTTCCATTAATTAATCTATCTTAATTAATTAATTAATCGATCCATCAACTTTTGGTTTAACGATGTGTTTCCAATTCCCTTTGACTAAATGATCCAGCGATGTCTCTTGTTAGGTATAGAAGGACTTGTCCATGGAAATATAAGAGTTACATGTGAAAAGGGTCTAGCTGCTTTTGCTGACCTTTTACCTCATGGAGCCAATTTCAATGGTGCATGGACACTCTCGTATTCATACTGTGTTTAATCTAATCAGATCCGTGCAAAAAAGCTGCACCCTTTCTAGAATGCATTGAGTTTTGTCAAGTTAAAGTGGCCCAATTAAAAAAGAAAAGCATCAATTTTAAGTCGAGAAACAATTCTGGCCCGAACTTTTTTTTTCCCATAAAAATACACCAACTTTAGATTGAGGGACAATTTTAGCCCGAACTTTTTTTTGTCCCGTAAAAATGCACCAACTTTAGGTCGAGCGACAATTTTGACCATAATTATTTTTTTGTCTCATAAAAAATAACTTTCATCATGATCCCAAATATGGCCCCATTTGACTTTCACCTTTATTTAAGAAAGAAGGTTACGGTGGTGTGCTTGGCGAATCTTGTCCATGGCGTTTGTCGACAGGCACTAGTCAACTTCAAATTACATTTGGTCAAAGAGATTTAATCTTGAGATATTTTTTACTTGTCGGTGAAGTAAATAAGACGAACAGTTTCACCGTTATTCTTCAAATTGTGGCTTAGAGAATAACACAATGAATATTACTTTAAATCCAGTAAGCAAGCCATTTATTGCTAAGGTGGAATAGTCAAGTTAGATAATCAGTGGTTCTATATCAATGGGGGCCAAATTTGGGATTTAAATAAAAGTTGGTATTTTTTTGCAAGACAAAAAAAAATTAGGGCTAGAATTGTCCCTCGACCTAAAATTGGTGCTTTTTTACCGGACAAAAAAGAGTTCGGGACAAAATTGTCCATTGATCTAAAGTTAGTATTTTTTTACGAGAAAAAAAAAGTTCGAGCCAAAATTGTCCCTCAACCTAAAATTGATGTTTTTTTTTTGGAATTAACCCAGTTAAAGCAGTGGATGTATTTGAGGAGAATGAGGACTTTAAGGGTAATGAATCATGTGGCCTAAGGTCGTGGCCCCGTTGAGGCAGATGTTTCTCTGAATTAATGTACCTTATCTGATGAGCATCCGCATCCGATGGAGTGGACCGCCCACTCGATGATACACCAGAGATCACAGAATCTTGCTGGGTCACATGGGGCGATTTCGCTTGAGCTTGCCCCCACCCCATGTGAGCTGAATCTTGGCTGGATAGATGAACGTGAGCTCTGGAGGGATTAATACTTTCTTCATTAGGAAAGTTGCATCATCTAGATTTTTACATGATGGCCCCGGAAGCTCTGTTTAGGTACCCTAAGCAAGCGGATGGCCAGGAGGAGGGCTAGAGATTGTCTTTGCTCGTAATCATATTTACTTCGAGCATCGCATAAAGATGTAAAAATTACTTGTGGCATTATCGAGAATTACTGTCTGGTGAAAATTAATCGTCGAGAAAGCAGGAGAGAACGCACGAGTGCCTTCATGTTGCCCGTAGTTCTGTCGTGGAACGGATAGTGTATATGCTGTCCTCGTGTGTCTAGCATCTTGCTAGTGCTTTTTGAAAGTGGCTTGCTGAGTTCTCAATGACGCTCTTTTTTTTTTTTTTTGTCTTTTAATTGCTTCCTCGCATCTCTGACATCAATCTCTCGAAAACAAAAGGAATGGACAACCTAAACGGTGCTTGTTGGGTGGAGCATTACGGTAGACAGTGGAAGTTGAAGCAAGCGACCTCTCGAATCCCACATAAATGTAGTCCTCAGTGCTTCCCCTCCTAATCAACCTCTCAGATCCCACTAATGATGTTGCTCAATCCACTCACCCACACAATCACCCGCATAATCTACAGCTCCTAAGTCGAGCAAACACTAGACATTGCAGAGAGCGAAAGCAGCACAATGATTACAGCAACAACGAGAAAGAAAGTCGTGATTTTTCACTCTGTTGGTCCTCGTGTCGTGTGGTTTTTACTTGGGTGTGATCCGAGATCCAACAGCCTCGGAAGATCGGGGGAGAGAAAGAGGATGCTGACTGCAATGGAGTCTCTATGAAACATATTGCTCAGGCACACAGTTTTCCCCAGAACAAACAAAACAGCAGATCCTCACAAGTTTGCAAGTTTCTTCTGAAAAATGCAGGCTTGATTCTTTCCTTCTTTCGTCCGAAGCTGGCACGAGCACATGTGAATCTGTTGCCGGCATGTGACTTACCTGCAGGCGCCAACCGTTATATCCACTCATACAGACAAATCGGCACCCAGTGCCTGTTTGTCCATTCTCTCGCTAGAAAATTACCCAGCACCAACCTTTTCCCCCATTCTCACTTGTCATTCTGATCTCACTTCACAGGTGAATAAATAGGACACCCCTTTCAGTTTTTACACATTTACATGGATTTGACTCTTCATTCGCTTTTGGGTAAAGAGTAGATGGTGGTAATGGTCATTTTTTGCAGTTCATTATATCCAGAGATATGGCCTCTGTAACCTACAGTTGTGAGGTCAGTCCTCGTGCTCGTTCAGATTGCAGAGAGGCCGTTTAATTATCAGGGACGACAGATTACTATATTGAGAAGGTGAGAGAATAGTGGGCATGCGATAGAGGATCGAGATATAGTTAAAGCTCGGAGACAACGCATGGGAACGAATGGGTTAAAGTCTTGAAAAGAAGATCTGCTTGGAGCTTTATGGGAAAGGCATCCTTTTGACCATCTTCTTGAAGATCTTGTTGGCACCATACCCTCTAAACGACGCTCTCGTATCTCGAAAAAGGATGCACTCTTGGTGCCCCAGAACCCCAAAAAGAAAATTGTATACGACCCATCACCAAATTTTAATCACATTTGATCCTGAAATTAGACTAAAAAACAGATCATCTAGTAACAAAAATTCCCGAACTGTGATTCTCAGTTGTAAATCGCAATTTCTTCTCCCCTAAATCCTGATATATGCTTCGCGACATTACCTAGAAATCCGGAGATCAAAAGGATGTGTCTTGAATATTTTATGACGCACACGAGCAATTCACGGTGCCTTTTCTACAAAAGAGTGCTCTAGAGTCGTTGGACGACTTTGATTCTTGTTGTCCGACAAAGTATGATTAAATTGTTAGTTAAAGCTGCTACGGTTGAAGGATTATAACTGGCAAATCCACTCAACTAATGGCACGAAAGGAGCACTCGCATTATTCTAATCTAAAGCATACGTTTGAATCCTCATAAGAGTCACGTTGTGTGCTCCCTTTAGTTTGCATCCGTCGACAGGTAATCCATAGTGCTTTCTTCTTTTTCTTTTTGGTCCTAAAGCAACATGAGAGGATATCAGATATATCATTTATAATTTGACGTAATTGCCTCTTTTAATCTCGTTACCGAATCAATCGACATCGTATTGGGTTGGCCTGTCACACGCCACTTCATCAGCAACTAGCGGATAAAACACCTGCAAGTATAAGAATCGCCGAAAACAGGCACAGCGAGACGACTGACACATTGATCAGTGAATGCCATGTTTAGCTAGACTTGACATCATAATGAATTCAAGTGTTCTAATCACACACCAATTTATAAACATCAGTTACCCCAAATTTTCCGGATCGAAAGTTGATGCGACCGTAATCCTACTGCAGAATAATGGTGAAGCATGTCAAACTGCATTGCTTCCATGCTGCCGAACCACCAAACTCTGGTTAGCTACCGGATAAAAGAGGCACTGAAAGACGAGAATAAGAGTTTAATTCCATATTTGCATATAGTAGCATTACACTATTAACAAAAAAAATTCTTGAGTTTAGCATATTTCGCTTTTTGGTGCACAGTTGTAGAACTATCTGCATTATTGTACACGTATAAACTACAAAGTGCACAAACTCCGAAATTTTAGACCAGTCATCCCACGATGAACCTCCAATTCGTTTAACAGGCATGACCAAGAGCAGCATCTTACGCGTCCCATCAACCGGTCAAGAGTTGATGCCTCATTGAACCCGTTCGGTCACCTCCTTGTCTACATTAAAAGTAACAATAGTATGACGTAAAAGATCAGGTTATGAGTCTTGGGATGAGCAACAACGATGTGCAATGTCCTATCCATGTAAACGGTCCAATGAAGAATCTTAATTCGAATCGGAAAAACAAACACAGAACAATATTAAATGTCCAGCGGTACAGCTAAATTCAATTTCAGGATGCCCTCTAACAAATATTAACATAGAGCTGTAGGCATTTTGTCTGCCTCACGAAGTGCAGGCTGGTCGGACAGAATCACATTGACTAGAAACAATAAATTGTGATCCAAAATGAGGCTGAACAAAATAGGATTAGCCCAATCATCTCTGAGGAATCATCATTGAGGACAATGAAGAGGATATGTTAATGTAATAAAAAGAAACAGAAGTGACCAGCTCCAATTTACTGAGATAAGATATCCTTAATATGAATCTTCCTCAATAGACAAATCATGCATGATTACCCGTCACATGCTAAAAATGCAAGTTCACCTGCAATTTTGAACAGTTGGTTAAAATGGAGATATAGAACCGTGGAGGCACCAGAAAAATCAGACCTCGAGTTTCCATGAAGCCAAAGCTGACAAAGCCAGCAAGCTAGAACTTAAAATAGGTGAATTGGTATACAATACATGACAGGTCAAGAGTGCCAACAGCAGTACCTTTTCATTGATTCTTATGCTCCATCCCTCGCTTTTGGATCCATAAGCAGGGTCTGCAACAACATAAGGTGGTGGGACCATAGCATTTTTCAACAAAGGAACTCTGTCAGGGGAGAAATCATCGTCACTGTCATAGTTTTCATGCGGCCCAAGAGCTTTGAGTACCATTGCCAGTAGAATGCATAGTCCCTGAAACAAAAGCATGAGAGAGTCAAAGAGGCAATAGAAATCAAAAGCTAAAAAAGGAAAAAGGAATTGCTCATTTGTATTTCCTCATATGCGCAGGGTTGGCAACATGCATGTCAATCATCACTCAGTTAATGACATGCTAATAATGTTTGAAGAATTGTTTAAAGACCAAAGAGTGTCTGTAAACATAAAATTAAAGAAATTTCCACCATCTTCAAAAGTAAAGCAAATGACAGGTGGTATTCACAATACGCAAGAAGGCAATATTAGAACCGTCATAATGAATTACTGCACTTTACCAACTCAACTTTGGCAATTTATGCACTTTTGAACCAAGGTATCAAAGAAACCTTGACTTCTCTAAACCCATTTACAGGATGTACCTTTCTCAACTCAACTATGGGAATGAATGCGCTTTCAACTAAAGGTACAAAAAAATGCCTTCACTACTCTAATCCTAATTTTCATGATAGTGCATTTGTGAAATTTTAACAAATTTCATGAACTTAGGAGGTATAATGCAAAGAGCAAATGTCTAGGTTACTGAACCATTCTCTGTTACTTTAATCAAATACTATCAGAATATGCCAGTGCAAACATTCGAAAGTTCAATATAACAAGCATAACCTTTTCAAATTTTGTGTCGAAGTACAATATTGGGTTAATCAAGGAAGATTAAGTGCAATTGCCAAAGGAAGATAAAGAGCAATCAACTATATCGCAACACAATCCTCTTGTTTTCCTTTAGATCAACAACTCATAGTTGTGAATTTGGCAGGAAGCCCTAAACGAGGAAATCAACGAAGTCGGCAAACATGCTTAACACAATTGAGTTCTTTTCTGCAAGGATTAGAAAAGAAAAGGTCATCCTATTAGCAAAGTTAAAGATCAACTTGTTTGATTGTCAACTTCCGCTTCTCAGGTTCAACTTTAGACAGCATTATCAAGTGAAGCCCACTTTATTATAGATAAATAAATAAAGGAGAGAGAAACCCAATGAACCCGAGTCCAACAAATAGTGAAAAAGGAAAAAGAAGGACGGTCAACAGTTCAAGCAATTGCCCAAAGCCAAATACGTGCTCAAGCACACGTACCTGGATAGATACGATTGATAAGCCTATCCATTTGCACATCTCAAAGTTTGACCTAACAAATTCTTTCAAGAGATCAAGGTTCCCAGTAAGATCCTCTGGAAAGTCCTGTCAAAATGTCAAGCTTACTAAGTACATGATCCAAGACAGCCTTTGAGAAATAATACCAAGTACTTTAGCAAGAATTCTTAACATACCTCTTCCCAGTCACGATTCAGAAAGACGTCAACAGTTACTGCAGCTTCCAGAATGAGAAGCAAAAAGATGAAAAGCATATACTGCATGTATTAAATACCAATGATGAATTTGTATAATAAACAATACCAAAAGAATGTGCTAAAGTAGGATAATAGGAAAGCCAAAAATTTCAACTGTGGAATAAAGAGCATAATCCAGTTATGCTCCAAAATTACAGGTCCACAGCAAATCTAGAAGTTAGATGTTAAAAGAAAAATTACCAGGTAAAGGCAACAGCCATTTACTGTTTCTGCAGCTACATGTCCAGAGCATGTGATCACACACAAAGTAACTCCAAGACCCAGAAAAGTATAAATGAACCTGCAGAGACAAATCGACTACTCTTAAACATTTGTCAGAACAAATGCAAGGGAACTATTCATAAATAAAAACATAGCGAGTATTAAAACTGGTATGCAATGTGGTGTAACACCTTCCTAACCCTACGGCCTTGATCCTTTATATGCCAACTTTAGTTGCTACATTGAAAGGCAGCAGATTTAAAACTTCTGCCAGCATGCACATACGGCAGAGTGATTTCACTGCACTTTCCATTTTCGAAAGGACAATGTGACAACGTGACGCGTCATTAAGTCTTATAATTATGTCGCGCCATATTTTCAGCATAAATGAAGGATCAAAACTCTATGTAACACATAATGTTTCTTCAGCTGTAAAAAGCAAAACAAACAGTGCCTCTCAGCTCCCTTCAATAGACAACAGTAACTAAGCCTTGTCCTGGTAAGTGAGATCCTTTTACGCAGTAGAGACTCGATTGTCAACATGCTATCATATGCTATACTAGCCAAAACGAAAAGCCTCTCAGCTAGGTCTGCTAGTATATCAAAATAACCAGACAAATGAATACATTGGGAAAGCTGATAATAAAATATCAAGTATCCAGCCTACAAAGTTACCATCTTTTTTGTTCCCCCCTCCCATTACACTATACTGCCACAAAGCCCACCAAAAAAACGAGTAAAGTGAGGAAGTAACGCGAAAAAAGGAAGTACACATGCATCGTCCACTCAAAACTCACACTCACACAACACGATCTCAAGTTCAGCTTTTGCTGCAAAAGCAGAATGGCCCGCATCAAAGTTGAGCATACATTAATCACTCTAATGTGAAACTCGTTTACCACCAAAAAACTCAGCCAACTTCTTCAACACGACGCTGCAACCACAAACTTCAACTGGGGATGCAGAGCTCGCTCGCACATCAAAACGAAAGGAAGCCATTTCTCATACCAAAATGACGAAATTACGCATTCCCAAGAGAGTCTCAGCAATCAAATCAGGCGCACAAATAGAAAACCATGTCCTAACATACACCCAGAAACAAACAGAAGAAAACGAGGCGAAAGAACAAGAAATGACAAACCAAGGGGCGTGCTGAGCAGAATGATCGAGATCAGACATGTGCCTCATCCAAACCCGAATCATCCATACCGAGTACAGAACCATGGCCATACCCACCATTCCAATCAAGGAGTTCACCAACTTCAGAATCGATTGCATGCAACTCTTCACCATGCTCCCCATCTTTCAAGCCGAGGGAGGAGGGAGAGACACAGAACCCAATTGAGGGATCGGCGCGGCTTCTGAATCCTGATCAAATACGCGGTGGGGGCTTCGGGGCGTCAATCATACGCGATGGAGTCCGTGAATCCGACCGCCCGGGAGCAGCGACGGAACGGCGATCCGCTGTGATTCTGTTGCTTCGTTTCCGTCCTCGCTAAGGCAAAGATTAAGGATTCCCGGAGGGAGGGAAAAAACAAGACATTTTTAAGGATTCCGGGAGGGGAAAAAAAGGACATTTTTAAGGGGAAAAAAAAAGGACATTTTTATACTATTTATGTAACATTTCTGATTTAGCTCGTAGTACCCATGATTGGTTTACTGATGTCGGATGGTTCCATGATTAAAACAACGCGGATATCCGTCCGAAAATCTCGTCTTTTTTTTTTTTCCCTTTTTGGCCTTTTGAAATTGATATGTTCATGAGAATCGCATCGATGATTTTCATATGTTTTTTCCACAACAACTCTTTGAATGATAGCGTGGATGGTCCGTAAATCATCCCGGAAATTTTTCTTTGCACATTAAGATTTTTGGGCTTTATACATAAAAGAACAGAAAAAACGACAGAAATCTATTTTGAAAGGAAAAATATCACCAAAAATTTCAAACTATGTCACTTTGATAAATTTACCCTGGACTTTTTTTTTACGCGAAAAACCTCAAATTATGTCACTTATGACAAATTTACTTTGAACTTTTTTTGGGACACAAAAAACCCCAAATTATGCCACCTGTGACACATTTACCCAACAATACTTTGGTCCATGAGTATTTTCGTCTTTTTTTCTCTCTTCCCTCCGCCGGCCGCGACGAAGGGAAGCCGGTGAGGGCTGCCTTCGCCCAACGCCAGAGAGGGCTACCGGCGTCGAGCGAGGGCAACTTTGCCCGACTCAGGCGAGGGCTGCCCTCGCCGGCTTCCCTCTGCCATGGCCGGTGGAGGGAAGAGAGAAAAAAAACAAAAAATGGAAAAAGATGAAAATGTCCATGGCTAAAGTATTGTGGGGTAAATGTATCATGGGTAGCATAGTTTGAGATTTTTAATGCCACAAAAAAAAGTTCAGGATAAATTTATCACAAGTGACATAATTTGAAGTTTTTGGTGGTATTTTCTCATTTTGAAAAGATTAGGAGAAAGAGATGGGCCGAGTTGAGCTTTGCACCGCCCCGTGCGGGCGAGATAGCGACCTCATGGCCGGCCCGTGCACGGCGGTGACGTGGGAAATTGGATGTGCAAAGTGGCATTTGTATTGGGAAGCGTAAATCGTATTCGGTTCAGCAAGGCCTCGCGTCGCATGGAAAGTGAACTAAAGCTGCTCGGGCCCAAGGCAAAAAGTTTCGCGTCTCCATCGAACAGGAAGCGACTCGGTCACTCGGCTACCACTGATATGACTCGACCCAGCGTCTCGACTTCGAATCTAAATCCATGTCGGATCCTTGTCGATGCAAACCCGGGATTTCAAATGATTAAACAGTAGGTTCAATGGCATGGGGGCGAGCTCTTTCCCGCTGAACACTATACCTCGCTATCGTCTGTAGCGAGGTAACTTCCCTCGCCTCAAGGGCCGCTACTCTTGGCTTGTGGCGAGGCTATTGTTTGATGTGCATTGCTTAACTAAGCCCGTTGATGTGCTGAGGTTGGAGGTGTGTCACCTTAGCACGGCACGCAAGAAGTAAGATGCGGCAATTAACAACCATTTGACTATCATATGCCTTTGCGTCGATGTACATGATGGAAGGACTAACATTGCACAAGCTGGAAAAGTTTAAGGGCGCAATTGCGCTAAAAGAAGTTCGAGAACAACATTGCGCGGATCGAAAAGATTCTAGAACCCATGCCATCATCCCTAATACCTTTCAAAACCAATTTCTAGGAAGTACATGCAAATTTACATGTCGACTTAATTTAATTCGAAGAATGACCATAAATGAGTTAATTAAGTACCACGGTGTTACGCGAATCGATCGCATGTGTACGAGAGAGAAAGGGAATAGTTAGTAATACCTTTTCCGGTAGACGCTCATGCCAACTTAATGACCATGTTAACAAGCTCATTTACTTTTTCGAGGGAAAGATCGATAATCACAAAACAAAAGTATAACGTAAGAAAATTCGATTGGAAAAATAAAATTAGAGATTTGAATAAACATTGAACATTTTGCCAAAAATGGTAGTCTTTGTCCCAATCAATAAAAGTGCATGTGCATTCAACATAGTCGTTGCAGCCTTTCTCAATGCACTGGTAACTTTAAGAGTCTGAGATGAAGGCATCGTTCGTTTTTGGGACAGTGAATCAGTCCGCATCGAAATCCAAGAACATTCGATAGGCATCGCGATCCGAAGAGTAGTAGCCTCGGATCAAGCTGTCGACTTGGAACCCCAGTTTCTTGTACAGATTCATGGCGGGAGCCCGCAGGGGATCCACGTGAAGCGAGACCCTCTGCACTTTCCTCTGCCTGCACTTCTGAATCGCCGCCCGCAGCAGCGACCCGCCATGCCCTTGCCTCTGACAGCTCTCTTTGACTGGTGAGCGACGTTCGCGTTTCCATAAGATCGAGACCCACGTAGTAAAAAGAACGAAAGAAGAAATGAATGCGGCCGACTCTCTTAGGACTTCCGTCAAACAGGTGACGGGCGATGCGGGACGACCCAAGAAGTGGCAGACGAAGGAAGGGTTTTTCGAAAAGAACCTGCGAGCTTGGTGATGGAGGCGCACAGCGAAGAAGGCCAAGCGTACATGACATAGCCCGCGACTTCGCCGTCCAGCTCCAAGTAAAGCAACCCGGTGTTCTTCTTCCTCAGCTCCTCCTCGAACGATCTGGCCAGCGACTCGTGCTTCGGGAACAATCTCTTCTCTATCTTCACCACGCCGTTCACTATCTTGTCCCAGTTATTGCCGGGGCCGGAGTTCCTCTTCAGCTCCAAGATCTCCCCTTTCGCCGCCATCGACGGCGGTGCCCCCCCGAGCTCTGTTCGGGCCGCTCCCTACTCTTTGACGAACAGTTCCAGAACTTCAATTGCAATTTCTCATATTAAAAAAAAAACTGCAATCAAAAAATAGAATTCATTTAATTATTTCTTATCGGACTTAAAATTCTGATTAGAATTTATATCCCGCGTTATTTATCCGCTGCAAAAATTGTCGCTTTCTCGTTCTTCCATGCCACTGAATTAAATCCAAAATTCTGGAAAAAGCACAAAATTCCGAATCGACGACCAACCCATACTCGAAAAAGCTTCTTCCTTTCGATTTTCGATTCAAGTTCTGCTGCGGAATTGGCGGATGATGCTCGTTCTTCATCCACCCTTTGCTTATCCCAATCCGATCGTTTTATGCAGAGACTTGGGCAAATCTCTGACCGTGTCTCCCTCGCCATGCCCTCTTCTCTTCCCTTCCAAGTTGAGTCCCTCGGCTTCTCCGAAACGTCGTTGCTCCAAGAACGAGAACACCCATGAAGCTTCTTTCCAGGTAGGGTCCCTTTTGCTAGCTCCTCTGCTTTTTCCATGGCTCTGAAAGCTTCTCCCTCCGGAATGATATTGGCCCCGGATCGTTCGTGGGTTTTTTTCGGTTTTGACATAGGAATGATCTTTATCTGGTTGTGTGTATGCGCTGCTCAATATCTGTTGGCAAAAAGGAAAGCGAATTGTGCTTAGTTTCTGTCTAGCCTTAGCTGGTTGTTATCGAAACGGGGTGGTCGGCCCTGATTTTTCAGGGTTTTCCGGCGCTGGCGTCGGATGTTCCGTGGGACAGCGAGAATGTGTGGAGCACATTTGCGTTTTACTTGCTCAGTTTGCATATTCCTCTGAGCTTTGGAGGTCTGTCCGTGGTTGCCCATGTGCTTCACCGGCCTGTTCTTGATCCACAGACAGAGGTTAAGCTTCATTTTCGAGCTTTCTCGCACTTGCAATAATGTGTGATTTTCCACAAATTGTGTGCATGATTAATAGCCGCTGATTGTCAACAGCTTAAATCATTTTGAGTATTGCATATCAAGAAATTTGAAATGCTTTATGGAAGGAACTCTTTCGCTCCCTCAATGACTGTCATCTCCCCTTCCTGTTGAATACACCTGTTAGTGAATTGTATCCCCCCCGCAAGAGTTGCTGTGATTATGCGCCTTCCCTGTAAATCCATTCTTGCATGTATGATGCGGAAACGCTTCATTCGGTGCCACCAATGGTGACGCTCGAAGGAAGGTTTGATTGGAACTCGGATGCTGTCCGCGACCTCACAGGATATGAAGCTGATTACTTCAGTGTTGTCGTGAGGTGAAAGACATAGTTGTCCTCTCCGGTGTCCTGAATAACTTACCATATTTTGGTGATGGGTCGATTTTGTTTTTATCCAAGCATGTACATCGTCTCTTTACCTCCTCACAAGTTACAGCTTGATACTTTACAGCTCAGTTATGTTGTATATTTGTCATGTCATGCGTATCATATGCATGAGTTCAATGTGAATCATCAGCATATTAGCCACAAGCTAAGGTTCTTTGACAATTTTTTTGGCCAAAGTTTCAACACAATGTGTTCACTGATAGTATCATTACATGATTTGGAACGGTAATGTGTATCGATAGTTTGCTTGATCCTTCGATGTTTTGTACTGCAGGCTTTGTCACTACTTGGAATTCAGGTCTTTGAGTTCATTGGAACTCTTTGTCTCCTCAAGTCCACTGCCAAGCCCCAATTTAAGTTGATAAGCCTCTTCAAAGGTAACAGGTTGTCAAATGGGACGAAAACATGGGTGGCCTCGGCACTAGGAGTCTGCTCACTCATCTTTTTGGTTTTCCTCACATCATTCCTCGCCGATAGAGTAATTGGGCCTAAGGTTGGTTTCATGAACACAGCACCTGCTATTTCTCAATTTCTAGTAAAATTTACTCAAGCGAGCCAGCATTAAGACTGTTGCTGTTTTCTTGTTTTGTTGCCTACAATCTCACGATTGATCCGTGAACTGAAATGCAGTCGGCAGATTTCGTATAGAAAACGGGAACATTTTTTACTGCAGACGTACTCCATTCTACGACTAAGCTGATCATTACTTTGGTATACAGGACCTGTTTAGATTAGAAGGAAAGACAGATTATTTGTAGCCGCCAGTTCTCTCAATTGCTTCAACATTTTTATCTTTGGAACAATAAACTTGAACTACCTCACCTAGCTTTATCCATTATCGGGTTTATGTAGGAATCGACTGCCCATTGGTTACCCAATTTCGAATCTGGCTTGTGAAGACCGCAATGGTCTTCTCTTGAAAGTTGACTGATGTTGCTAAACGAGAATGTAGTACCACGGCAAAGTTGTCTCATTTAGGAGGATGATTGGCAACTGTGCCAAAGTCTTTGTCAGTACAGGGGAATGAAGCCCGGCAAATAGATTGTGTTGTATTTACTTAACCCTGATAATTTGGAATCTCTTGAGCAAGGTGTAAGTGTAAGCTTGTGGCTCGTTGTGTCATATAGTTCAGCAGATTTTCTTCCACCCAACTGGACTCTCTCTTCTTTCCATGTCCGCGGGTTGTAAAACTGTGCCTCCCAGCATTTACTACAGTTAACTTCCTGTCTTAATTCTTTAAGGCACGATATTATCATCAGATGGTAACTTTCTTCTCTCATGTGTACGCTTGTAGGCAGTCAACAATCTCATACTCAAGGAGATCCTTCTAAGCAGCGACATTTCAAGAGCGGCTTGTGTTCTTGTCTTCTGCATCATCACCCCTTTGTTGGAAGAAATTGTTTACCGGGGCTTTCTGCTGACATCTATCTCGTCCACATCGAAGTGGCAGCAGGCCGTTCTCTTGAGCTCCGCTATCTTTAGCGCCGTTCACTTCTCAGGCGAGAATTCCTTGCAGTTGTTCGTCATCGGGTGCGTTCTCGGCTGCTCTTATTGTTGGAGCGGAGACTTGAGTACATCCTTCCTCATTCATATCTTGTACAACGCACTGATCCTCATAATAACATATACATCATAAAAGATTTTGGATTGATGTGGATTGACTTTTACGTTTTATCGTTCCGCTCGATCAAAATTTCATGGCCCTTGTGCTTTGCCATTTTGAAAATCCAAAACACTTAAAACTTTCGCAAAATGCAGATGTTGGCATGTGAATTCACTTCTTTTCACAACTTTTTGAAAGTCCGAATAGAATTCTTACTTTCGGTGAGAAAGCACCTTTCTTGCTGTAATATAAGTGGAATCAAACAGGTACTTCGATTAAGTTAGAAACTGATGTGCATAACTCCGGTTATCTTACTAAATCGAGTTCTCAAGTTTTCTTTTCTGCTAAGTCCTTCAAAAGAATGATGCTTGAGAAGGTCCCAGCAAGAATTGTAGGCCACGCATGGAATATTCTAGATGGGATGTTGTCCCAAAAAATGTCAAGCTCCATGTTAGGCACCCACCTGTACATACCTGTGGAAGATGATGTGCTTTGGTTGATTGAAGACCGTGACAGTTAACCATAAGCATTTGAAAATTTGAATGTCGATTTCGTCAGCTCGGATTGTTGACTTCACAGGTTCATGATTTGGCTGGTTTAGGAGCAATTCCAGCTGGGAATCCATGATCATCTCCGCTAATCATGACTAGTCTCGCATGATGAATTTTTAGCACATGCTAATTCAAATCGCTCGAAATGAATCGTTTGTTAGTTTTCTAACCTATAGTGAGATAGACATTTCTTCCGAATAAGGAGCGAGTCCGACATAGATGAATAGGCAAAGAATGTCTAGGCACAAGAGACAATTATCTTTGAGAAGCTTAGCACTTTTCTCTTGCTATGCATCTTCACTATATGCATTGGTACGACGAATTACTCTCACGAGTACCCATAGAACAAAATGAACCTAAAAGAAGAATAAAGGCTCAGTAGAAATTGCTTATTTTTCGAGATACTGCTATTAGTTCTATCCATATATGCTCTAGTCGCCAACCCATCATATTATTAGGATTGAGCAAATAGTCCAAACGAATCTGACTCTCCTTCTTCTTTGTTTTCAAAGAAACTCTCGTCAACTAGCGCGGTTCGGACATAACCCTGGCTTTAATGCACGTGCCGATTCAAGTTAGACCACCCCAAGCGCACAATCGATGATTCACAAGCCCGTTTCCGAAAGAGAACTTTCTATCGGCGGTGCGCGAAATCGAAAAGGTTTTTTGTTGATGAGTTTCTTCATCCAAAT